>CM075942.1:20732750-20919966 GCA_038030265.1 Corythucha ciliata | reverse complement strand
TCAAAAATGGTTAATGATGGGCGCTTCCTGGTCCCTGAGGCCTGGCTTGATGTCCTTAGCTGCGACTGTGAACTATCCTCTTCGTCATTTTGTGGTTCAACATTCTCTTCACTCGCCAAATCAATTTCAAGCGTCCTACGATACAGAGATAGATCGGAATATGACGTGTCCATATCCATAACCATAGAATCTTGAGGGTCACCAATCTTCACACCACTGCACCAACGCGAAATACATACTGCTGTGGAAGACGATAATAAAGTCGACGGTAATAAAGAAATTTATAAAACAAGTTTTACCAAGACCTTTGCGCTTTTCCTTTACTTTTCTTTCCTTTCCTTCCCTCTCCCTTTTCATTTTTTAGAAAAGCTAATCTTAATGTCGAGTCAACACATTCTTTTTATTTCTCTTTTTATTTTATATGAAGCACTTCAACTGACTGAAGCAACGTGTGAACAAAGGTTTATTCAAAATCGAAGTGGGTTCAAAGTATGGGTACGTTGAAAAAAACGTCTGCTAATGATTATAGCACAGTGCTTCCTCGCTTTTTTTGTTAACATATTTTACTGTTTTCTAAAACAAAAAAGCGGCGTGACGCACCGCTGATTTGTTTGAGAATTCAACCCCTATTTTCACCCCCTCCCCCTTGTACGATTTTGACGAAATTGATAGGGGACCCTCTGCACGCCAACCCGCACAATCCCTGAAAATTTCATCAAAATCGGACTGTAACTTCGTATAGTTTTGCCCGTTGCAAGCTATGACAGACAGACAGACAGACACGGAACCAAAATTGTTCAGGAAGGTCTAAAACGTAAAACTCGAGTGGAAATTTTGATTTTGGAGGACTTTTTTTTTTCATCCTTGAAAAGTGAAAACAATGCTTCCGCTACCTTAGGTAGACTCGGAAGCAAAATTAGTTTTTAGTTTAACTAAAAACTAAACTAATAGTTTTAGTTGCGACTGAAAACTAATTCCGGAACTAATTTAGTTTTAGTTTGTACAATCCAACTAAGAACTAAATTAGTTCTGGCCTTGAGTTTCGAGGTCGAACTAAAACTATTAGTTTAGTTTGAGAAATCAATGAAACTAAACTAAAGTAGTTTTAGTTTTAGTTTTTAGTTGAAACTTAGTTTTTACCCAACTCTGGTCCCTGGCTGGTCAGACGGTTGTCCAGGACAACCTCATTCGCACTTTGTGGTTGCAACGCTTGCCACCGCACGTTCAAGCCATTCTGCAAGTTCAACAAGAACTCCAATCGGCAATCTAGCCACCATCGCCGACAAAATCTTGGAGGTACAGCCTTTTACCAACCCCATCGCTGACGTGGTGCAATCGACACCTCCAGCCGAAACAACGTCTTCTCTTGTCAACCAAATCGACAACCTCCGTCCTATATGCAACTCAGTGAAATCACTAGTCGTAAATCCCAGTCTCGCGCGTCTTCGACACACCGACAGTCTTCGAGCAGGTCATCATCACCCCCTCGTCACGATATTGCTGGTACCACACCAAATTCGGCAAACGCGCTTCGAAATGCGTTTCCCCCTGCTCGTATCGTCCAAAAAACTACCCCAGCAGCCAGTAACGGCGGCAACTGACTGCAGCATTGGAAAGTACCGCCTTTTCACCACTGATCGGCGCTCAAAACGACAGTTCCTGCTCGATACGGGATCAGACTTGTGTTGTTTTCCAGCATGTCTACTTCCGTCGTCCTAAATCCTCTCTCGACCTCTACGCTGCGAATACGCCCCTATCAACACGTATGAAACGATTTCGCTCGTACTCGACCTTGGGCTTCGACGTAACTTCCCGTGGAATTTCATTGTTGCCGACTTATCTGTCCCGATTATTCGCTCCGATTTTCTCGTTCATTTTCACCTTCTTCCAGACTGCAACAATCATTGCCTCGTCGACGGAACGACTGATCTTTCCGTCACCTGTTCGAAACCTATTCACTCATTCACCAGCGTCAAAGCGGTTGACCGCTCACGCATCCATTCGCCGATTTACTAACCCGTTTTCCCGACATCACGTGACCCCCTAGACTCCCACGTGAAGTAAAACATTCGACGAAGCATTTTATAAATACAACCCCCTCCCGTTCATTGTCGTCCTCGTCGCTTAACTGGAGAACGCTTGAATGTTGCCAAAAAAGAATTCGAAGCAATGCTAGAAGAAGGAACGGCACGCCCATCGGACATCCCTGGGCATCTTTTCTCCACAACGTGCCGAAAAAAACTGGTTGTGGCTGGCGACCTTGCGGTGACTACCGCGCTCTCAACGCTCGTACTGTACCCGATCGCTATCCCGTTCGACACATAGACGATTTTGCGCATTCCATCAGCGGAAGCTCAATATTTTCGCTTGGGAATTTGGTTAAAGCCTACCAACAAATCCCTGTTCACTCGTCCGACATCTGTAAAACAGCAATTTCAATCCCATTCGGTTTATTCGAGTTTCCCTTCATGTGCTTCGGCTTGCGAAACGCCGCTCAGACGTTTCAGCGTTTTATGACGAAGTAACCCGAGAGCTCGATTTCTGCTACGTAGCTGTGACGGGGAAAGCGAGTGAGACAGCAGACGTCAACTTGTCTTTGCAGGCTTGAAAAGCTTGCTCGAGAGGCGTCGTCCAATTGACAGGAGTTGAACCTTTGACGTCCGGACCGAGAATGTCATGAAGAGGGGCTTGTATTTCAGCTGCCATCGGTACGTGTCTTCTGTAAAAGTTTAGCATGCCAAGGAAACGTCGGAGACCTTGGATGTCGGACGGCTGGGTGAACGATTGAATTGCTGAGATGCGATCTGGAGGGGGAGAAATACCGTCGGAAGAAATACGATAGCCGAGAAACGTGACTTCATTAAGGGCAAAGATGCTTTTTGAAGTGTTGATGACAACGCCGTAGTGGGACAGGCGTTTGAAAAGTGCCCCGAGGTGAGCTGCGTGTTCTTCCGGGGATCGCGAAAAAAATAAGAATATCGTCGATGTAGATGGATAAGTCGATTCGGCGTACCCTCAAAAGTAACAACCGACCGTGGCCTCCAGTTAACTTCATCACTGTTCCACACTCTAACGAAAAGTTTCGGCATTGATATCTGTCACATATGTATACCACCAGCTACCATCCGGCAGCTAACGGCCTAGTGGAAAGGCTGCACCGTCAACTCAAGACAGCAATAACGTGCCACGCCGACAAAAATTGGGTCGAAAAACTCCCTCTTGGTCTGCTCGGAATACGATCTGCCTTCAAGGAAGATATTCAGTGACTTCCGCGGCACTTGTTTTCGGCGAATCTCTCAGACTCCCAGGTGAATTCTTCTCCCCACCTGAGGAAAAACCCCCTTCGGAGATCAGTCATCTCACTAAAATCTTTAACGAAATTCGTCCTATCCCAACCTCACGCCATTCGAAACCCGGAGTTTTTGTTTATAAGGAGCTTGAAACTTGCCCCCACGTCATGATTCGTGATGATAGCGTCCGCCCGCAGTTTCATCCTCGATCCTCGGGTCCCTACCCAGTTACCCAGGGACCAAAACGTCAAAACTATAACCGTTCGCGTCAAACCAGCCTTCATTCTCCGCGACGAAGACTCGTCATCGCCCAACTATCATCGTAGAACTCCGAGAGTATGTTTTCTTTCGGTACGACCTAAGTCTCTCCCTGTGGGAGGGTGATGTGGCGACATTCCCCGCCATATGATTTTATTTTTACTACTTTTCAGTCAGTCGCGTTTCGTGTTTAGAAAATATAAAAAACACCAAAATTTTCCTTTTTATTTTATTTTCGAAGTAGAACCAAAACCACTTCACATGTTTGCCTCAGGGGGCCTGTTCTGCAAAATTTCATAGTGTTCCTAGGAATATCCTTTCCACCCGTCCGACCCGAATTAAATCACATGTTGATGGGGAGAACGGGTGGAAAGAGACAGTGATAGTGACAGTCAAAAGTTATAGAACAGGCCCCCAGGTCTGGATTCACTGTAATTCATCCTCTCCAGACGAAAAAAAATGATAAAATTGATTTTTGTTTTACTTAACATTTCGTAATGTTGTCGCTCTCAAGCAAACAATTATGAAGATAGCGGTACGGAATTCGTCGTTCGTGGTCCCACGGTCGATTGACGTTTTGACCTTCTCAACTTATCTTTATAGGAACTATAATATTACTGATGGGATGAGTAATTCAGGGGGTGTCATAGAGCAATGTGGTAAGAACTCTGCTTTCAACTTGATAGAGGAAACCGTATAGAGTTCTCTGAAACATTCGACCTTCGGTTTTTTTTTTGCGGAGTTTTGTTTTGGGGCTGAAATAAAATGTTTTAAACATTGAACGCTCTCTGATATTTAGAATTGGACAAAATATAAAAATTTTGTCTCGAAGGACAATGTTGGTCGAAGGACAGAAGTTGAAAGGACAAGATCAAGGATACTCTAGCACTATAGGCGATTATTAGCGTATATCCTGAATATTGATATAACGGGTGAGAGAGGAAGGGGGATAATTTTTTGAGGACTCATTTCAGGATCATTCCTATTTCAGGGTATGAAAGTCCAATGGTGTATGAAAAGGAGAGGTGAGACGTTGGGAACGCCTCAGTTTGGGGACAAAAGAGACGTCCTGCCGTGAGGTTGCTTACCTAATTGGACGCCACGGAGATTTCAAAACAATAATCTAAAAATACGCATTTGGAGCATTCATGACGGTGATGGAGGGATTGGCACTTGGCGAGGCACGAGAGAGAGAGTAGCTGCCACACATGAAAACAATGGAAATCCAATGATTCACAACTCTGGAGGACTTCACGAAGGAGGAGCTTTTTTTTTTTTTTTTTTTTTTTTTTTTTTTTTTTTTTTTTTTTTTTTTACCTGGAAAACACTTATTCGTTCATCTAGTCGGTGTTTTTGAAATATTCGGGCAATGAAAACAAACAAACAAACACTACGAAGGTCCCCTTCCTTTCCACAGACGAAGTAGAAGGTCACCGTGTCGTGCACGCCCAATTCCCTGTCGGAAGCTTTTTTCCTTTTTGCTTTAAAAAATTCATTCATCGATGAAGAGTGAAATCGACTTAACTTATTAAATGAGTTTTCCGCGATGCGAAAGCCCGAAATAGCCTCGGAATTACGTTTAAATGATTCAAACAAACTCTTGAGAGGAGTATGACTAAAACAGCAAATTTAAACTATTTTCGTCTGTTTTTTAAACCTTCAAGGGAAGACGTTCTAAATCAATATTAGAGCATAATGCAATATTGTTATCATGATTAACATCAATTTTCACCGCTTGTCCTACTTTATGTTCAAAAAAACTCCATGAATATACGTATTTTCAGCACCTTCCGCTTGTAATGATCAATCGATATCGATCGAATCAACGCTTCTAAGAAGTTACGGAACTCAAATTATCGTTATTAATGTTCCTGTCCTCATTGAAAGCTTTTCGCGCGGTAATGATTGTTATTCACAGGGCATTAAACACTGAAAGAGTGTGAGATAACCGTTCTTTCAGAAAAGAAGCACGAAAATGCTTATTGGAAAATCCTATTGCCGCTTTGTAAAGTGGTGCTGTCAGTTTGTTTGTTAATGGTTGAGTGGACATCATGGTAGCCTAAAAAAAATCAAAACGCTATTACACTTATCTTTGCAGCGCAGTTGCTCCCCTACAACCAAAATATGTTCACTAAATGATATTTCCGATTTTTCTACGCTTTGGTCGGGTACAAAATCAGTTGGTCAATGTTGGGCGACATGAGAGGTGCCCTGGTGCGCTATTTGGGCTCGCCGTGATGCATAGAGAGAGAGTGAGAGAGAGATATTTTGCAGCCGCCTTGTGAAAGCATTGCAACGTCAAAGAAAAAATGTTTCATACAGAAGTCATTTAAATATTAAATAAGTTTAAATTCATCAATAGAATACAAACAGCTTTGTATTGACTTATCTCTTATTTGCAACTTGAACATACATAGGCGGGTACAGCAGACCAAAACGGATTCCATGTCGTTTCCCGGCGCCAAATTCGCTCTATTCGAGTTTCTAGCCTCCGCATGGAAATTTCAGTTCGAAATATGTATCAGTTATTATTACGTGAACAAAAGACGTGAACTGTAGCAGAAGTATAATTATGCGTTTTTAACCAATAATCCAGATTCCAGTCCAAAGACAAGTTAGATAGCTTCCTACCAGACGCTCAATGTAGGAGCTTGAGAAATTGTGTGCTTCGCTCTTCTAAAAACGGCTTAACAAGCTATTCCCACTTCCAAAAAAATAGCTAAACTGACTGTATTCCCTCCCAAAAATAGAAAAACTGGCGGCCTTGAAAATGGCCGACTGATTATATAATACCCCCTAAAAATAGCTATAGAAATTACATCATGCGCCCTAAAAATCGCTAAACTGTATAGTAACTCTGAAAATAAACGAACAGACCATGATTCCCGCCCTGAAAATGGCTAAATCGACCACTCACGCTCCACTAAATGGCCAAACTGACCATTCACGCCCTAAAAATGACCAAAAGTGACCATCCGCGCCTAAGGATTGACGGACTATTCGCCCCAAAAAGAAAAAACTGCTGAAATGACTATTTAATTAGTAAAATGGCAAAACAGACAATTTGCGCCTTGAAATAGCTAAACTAAGTATTTGGGCGCTGAAATTAGCCAAACTGGCTATCAACGCTCTGAAATTGGCAATGGTTGCCCTCACTGGGTGCGCCAAAAATGGTTTAACTGACGGTTCGCGCCCTAAAAATGCCTAGATACAGACCATTCCAGGCCTGAAAATGGCAAAAAAGCGACCATCGCCGCTCCAAAATTGGCCAACTTGACCATGTGTCTTGTAGATGGTGTAACTTCAGACAACCATCGTGGTTGACGGGGGAAAATCTGTCGAACGGATGACTGATTTTTTTAATGGAATTTCGGAGACGTTCCATGATTTTTTTATTATTGTAAATACTATTCAACACAGCTGAAAAGGGGAAAAGTGTACGTAGTCCGGTAGTTACAATAAATGCAAGGGAACTCATTCATAATACAGCATGATTAAAGATATAAAGCTTCATGACCGAGTACGGGAATCAACCAGAACCAGCCCACTTGCTTGTGCTGCACGGACAACCCAAATTTAACCGTGTATAACCACTTTGTATAAATTTTAGCTGTGACTTGGCGCTTTTTCTTGATTTAGTGCTCATGAAACTAAACCGAGAACCCACATAAGAGCATTATTATTATTTAATTTTAGCAACGATAACGTATTTGTACTAATTTTTTGCTGCAAATGAGCGCCTTTTCTTTATTTTAACAGAGATAATTGGCGCTTTATCCCATATTAGCCGCAAAAGCGTTTTCTTACATTTTAGCCGTGAACTATCGATTTATTATCTCAATTTTAACCACAAATTATCTTTTTTTTTCAATTTTGGCCTCTCACTTCCAGCCATGAAGTGACTTTTTTTGTCATCTACAGCCACGAAGGCCGCGAACTATTGCGTTTATTAGCTAATTTATGAATTAGCGATTTTTCCCAAATTTGGCCCCATTAACAGCACATTAGCATTTCCCCCCCTAAATTTTAGACGTTAAATAGCCTCCAATACACCTTGAATTAGCGATTATTTTTCTCAACTTTGTTCTTGAAATTCCAGAAACCACTGCTTTTTTTTTTTTTTTTTTTTCACTTAACCGGCGTTAATTGGAGGCGAGAATCAGCGCTTTATCTTAAGTTTAGCCGCAAAGCGTTTTTATTTTTATTTGAACTGTGAATTAGCACTTTATCTCAATTTTAGTTGTGAATTTAGGAGCAAATGAGCGCTCTTCCTCAATTTTAGCTGCGAAGTAGCGCTTTTCCGCCGTTATTGAGGAGCGAATTAGGGGTTTTTTCTTTTCTAATCATGGACTAAGGCTTTTTTCATCTAAAGCCATATAAAGTGTCCTCAAGATACCGCGAATAAGCGTTTTCTCGATTTGTATCGTGAATTAGCGTCTTTTTCAGTTATAGCCGTGAATAAGCGGTTTTGCCCAATTTTAGCTGCGATTTATCGAATTATGGCCATGAATTAGTGCCTTTTCTCACCTGTGGGCAGTAGGCGGTTGCATCCAGATTCCAGAAACCGTGAGTTGGCGATCTCTCGATTTTTTTTTTTTTCAAATAGATTTTTTATTCATTTATTCGCAAATGAGCGATTTTTTTTTTCACTTTTGGCCATGCATTACCGCTTTTCTCTAATTTTGGGCGCAAACTTGCCCCATGAACAGTGAGTTAGCGTGTTTTCTCAATTTAAGCCGTAAAATGGCCACCATAAACTGTGAGTTGTCTCTCAATTTTAGCCTAGATGAATGAGCGGTTTTTTTCTCGGAATTTCGTTGCTAAATTCATGAACTTAAAACCTAAAAATCCCTATTTTTCCATCTTCCAGCTTTTCAGGGGCCTCCACAGAATAGGGCCCGGGTCACTGCCATCTCCCCCCCCCCCCCCTAGGCTATTATAGTCATGCTACTCACTATTACTTATTTGAAAGATTTCTGTATCGGGATGGAATACATTTTGACCGAATTTCGAGCTTGGCTTGACGGAAAAAGCAAAATGCCAGTTAGAAACGCTGTTGTGAAGTCTTTGGAAACAGTGATGGTTAACTACAGTTTACGAACTACTAATTTTACATTAATAAATTAATTAGACTGATATTATCCGGACGACGAAGGAAGGGCATAGCCCAACACGATTCGAGTTTCGAGAAAAAATGGCTCCCCGGCGGGATTTGAACCCGCAACCTCTGGATTACCAGTCCAGCACGCTGCCATTTGCGCCACGGAGACGCCTATGGGAGTCGTACTCCGAGGGATAAGCTAAGCCGAACCCCCCCCAGGTCCATTGTTTCTCGAAACTCTAGGCGCTTCTCCTGATCGGTAAACCACGCCGAATTTTATCTTATCTAGATGTTGTTAGATGGATATAATGAATAAATCTGTCGCCGGTATTTTAATTAATAAATTAATTAGACTGATATTATCCGGACGACGAAGGAAGGGCAAAAAAAGGGCAAAATTCGGCGTGGTTTACCGATCAGGAGAAGCGCCTAGAGTTTCGAGAAACAATGGACCTGGGGGGGGGGTTCGGCTTAGCTTATCCCTCGGAGTACGACTCCCATAGGGGTCTCCGTGGCGCAAATGGCAGCGTGCTGGACTGGTAATCCAGAGGTTGCGGGTTCAAATCCCGCCGGGGAGCCATTTTTTCTCGAAACTCGAATCGTGTTGGGCTATGCCCTTCCTTCGTCGTCCGGAAATATCAGTCTAATTAATTTATTAATTAAAATACCGGCGACAGATTTATTCATTATATCCATCTAACAACATCTAGATAAGATAAAATTCGGCGTGGTTTACCGATCAGGAGAAGCGCCTAGAGTTTCGAGAAACAATGGACCTGGGGGGGGTTCGGCTTAGCTTATCCCTCGGAGTACGACTCCCATAGGCGTCTCCGTGGCGCAAATGGCAGCGTGCTGGACTGGTAATCCAGAGGTTGCGGGTTCAAATCCCGCCGGGGAGCCATTTTTTCTCGAAACTCGAATCGTGTTGGGCTATGCCCTTCCTTCGTCGTCCGGATAATATCAGTCTAATTAATTTATTAATTAAAATACCGGCGACAGATTTATTCATTATATCCATCTAACAACAACTAATTTTACAGTTTTAACTATAAAATGTTGGTTCAGTTCCTGGAACCCAAGATACGCAGTTTCGTAGAATTTTCTTTTTTGAATATTTTGGAAAAAATAGGCCACGCACGGGTTAGTGGGCGATTTTGGACCTATTTTTAAAAAAGTAATCGGCTAGAGCCAGGATGCAAAGAGGTCTTTTCACGATGTCATTTGTTTAGGCCAATTTTCACGACTCGTGAGTGGACCAGGACCAGCGAGATGACTAAAATCGAGAAAAAAATAATGCATGCCTAGAAGGGGAAAAAAGAGCTAATTCGCCGTTTTGAGGAAAACACTTCTTTCAAATGGACGGCCAAAATTGAGTAAAAGCCCTGGATTTGGTGGAAAATAATCGCTCATTCGCGGACAAAATTGAAAAAAGGACTAATTCCTAGCTAAAATGAAGACAAAAGCTAATTTGGGGCTTAAGTTGAGAAAAATCGCTCATTCTCAGCTAAAGTTAAGAAATAATCAATTTTGCGGCTAAAAATTAAAAAACCCGCTCATTCGCGGCTAAAATTGAGAACCATCGTGAATTTCGCGGCTAGCAAAGCCATTATTCCTTGTTACAAAGTGGCCTGTGAACTCGACATAGTGGCCTATGACTTGGCATGGAGATAATTGAGCAAAGCCCCAATTTACAGATAAAATTGAGAAAAACGCTATATAACTAATTCGCAGCAAAAATGGAAAAAGAGCAAGAGAAAAAGCGCTAATTCGCGATTAAATTTTGGGATAGAACCATAATTTAACGCTACGTTAAAATTGTATTTCTTGTTCATACAAGACATGAGGGATGGTCATGGAGATTTTCGCCCCGGGTCGTGATAAGTTGTAAAGGCATGTCACTGAGGGCTTGACTGCGGGGCTGCCCCACTATCTGGACTCGCTCTTGAATCCTACCGGGTTGGCAGGTGTCATCGTTATTAGCGGTTACTCCCATGATTTTAAAACCTTCTCCGTGGAAATAAACTATTTTTAACGCGAAACAGGCATTTTTGGTCCAGAAAACAATTGTTTAACCATATCAGGGTCGAACAAACAACACGTGAAGGGGGTAAGCGTACCCCCTTGCCATCGAACTTCGTATGGCAGTTTGTGGTACGTGGACGAAGCATGAAAAAGTGCTAAATAGGGGCTTTTTTAAGCTTCCGTTTACACATTACAGTTGATGCATGAATTTATCGCGCATGGAATGAGTAAACATTGCTTTTATTTTTTATTTTTAACTCCACTCGAAGCATGAGTCACATGTCGATCGTTTGTCACCTTCGCCTAGTATAATTATCTTTAAACGTCATACAACGTAATAATGTTAATTGGCAACAAAAAGTTACGCTCAAATAACTATGGCGGAGAGTCAAACTCAAAGTGGCTGTTCCCAAAACTGCTCCGAGCTATTTTTGGGGCTTCTTTCAACGTGAATCGTGTTTTTAGCGAAAGTGCTTAGACTTTCAGAGTTCGTTAATCGATCGTTATACCTCGACCCCTCCCCATTCCTTTTTCGTACTCCATCGGACAGACCATGGGAGGCCAAGTCCTAATAAAATGTGAACCGGTACCCCCCCCCCCTTTCGCGAAGCACGTTATTCATGAGCCTTTTTGGGGGGAGAAACTTTCATCAAAAGACTCTTCCCCTCTTCCTCATGAATCTGACTGTACTTCGAAGAATGAAGCCTCGAGAAGGGAACAAGTCAAAGTTGGAAGACCCTCTCTTTTCGTTTTTTTACTGAAGGTACAAGAACAGGAAAAAAAAAATAAACCATAAAAAAAAATCCCATCCCGCCTTAATTCTTGCGGTCGGACTGTACATGTTTGAACTCGTCTATCCCCACCATCAGAACCACCACCTTGAAATTGACCAGACTGTACTCTTGCGAGCGTCGCTCAACTCCGTTCAAGCACCAACCAAAACTGTTTATATTTGTATTTTTTTTTCTGGAATACTAGACTCATACAGGTCGTTCATATTGCGCGTGAAAGCTAGGGGAGTAGTCAGTTGTGTGTCGTCGTTCGAGAACAAAGAAAGTGTTAATTGTAGATAGGAAAGTGTTCAAATTTAACAACCTATTTATTTTTTGAAAAAGAGCCATCATGGGTCTGTGCGATTGCACCATCAAAACGATTCTGTTTCTTTTCAATTTAGCATGTGCGGTGAGTTTACTTTTTTATTTTACATGATCTATTATTTATTATGCATGTTTTAAAAATTCATTGCATTATTTACCAATTTATATTTAGTTCAAACTATTTGAAATGTGGGCGTTCTAGTTCTACCCGGTATGACTTTTGACCTCCTCCCCGCCACACCTCATCCTGATGTTCGTCTCACATTGCGTTTTTGTTGTTGTTTATTGTTTTCTAGGTTTTAACCAGTTCCTTTAGTTTCTCACACGCCGTGTTTCCTTTTATTTCATGCTCTTTAATGAGGTTTAATTCGAAGGACGAATCGCCATTTTTTCCCTTTTCGCCTATACATATACAAGAAAGAAACAGTGGGTGTGTAAAAAGTTCGCGGAACGTAAACAATTTAACTCGATATTTCCGCGTTTTGTGCAACGCTGCTGTGTATATCGTATCTTCCAGTACAGAACGGCTCTGACTCATCGGCGTTTTGCCGTAAAATTTCTCACGTTTCAAATAAACGACAATTATTAGTCATAAACCCCTCGCACCCACCCACTGCCTTGAAGTTCGTTAAATTCGCGTGCGGTCGAAAACGATTTACCGTCTCAAATAATAAAAAAAAAATAATGGAAGAATTCGGAAAAAGCACTCCCGTCTCGACCATCTTTTTTTTCCTTTCTGTTTTGTTAACGACCTGTTAGTTCTCTTACTGTTCGGCCTTGACGAGAGCAAAGAAGCGTTGAAAAAACGAATAAAATAAAATTAGTTTATTTTCGCATATTGAAATGGGAAAATGCGATTTATCAGTAGCAATTTCGCTAAATTCGTAGTTAGTGTTCATTTTAGTTTTCCACGAATTACTCGCTAATGACTCCGCGTATTGCAGTTTAGTATTGGTATAAGTATATAAGATACCATTGAGCATTGATTGTTGACTACGTCGGACTGTATCGAAGGTCAAAATGAGTCGATTAAAACAGGGAAAAAAAAAAAAAAAAATTGTCGGCAGTGTGGACTTCGATTTCTGTTTTGTTTAGTATTTCCTTTAATATTTGTTGCACGCCGCAACTTTGAGTCACAGTATACGTTCATGTTTTATACAAAACGCGTGTGTTTTTTTTACTATTTTTAAAAGATCGTAGGAATTCCCCTCTGTATTGTATTAGGTCAAATGGTTGAATTCTGAGGAACAAAACAATCAACAAGATGAGGTGGGGGCGATGGGGAGAAGGAAAATCCCGACTGTTTTTCAAGTTCGTAACCTTGGCTTAGTTGGCGTGCTTGACGGTCATCACGAAACGCATTTTATTCTTCCTGTAGAGCGTTTAACTTTTGTTCCATGTTAAAAGTGAATAGAGTCAACAAAAATCAAATTTTATTGATCGTTAAAATGTCACTCTGAAGACCGAAAACCAAAAATACTGCTCTTCACAGTATTTTTCCGGACGTTGAAATAGCCCCCTCGCTTCCCCCTTTACCTAAATAGTACTCATCACGAAAAAAAAAATCGTGAAAAATTATCAGTGGGGAAAATTACAAATACGTCTTTTATCTATAATTACCTACCTACTTCAAACAAAAGCTGACCCTCGTAATTTTAAAGTCGACTCAAAATAGATCTTTTTAAAAGAAAGAAAAGAAAAAAAGTGATTTGGACAGGTCGTTAGAAGGGTTTTGAACCCCCTCCCAACCCAGACAAGCACCAGAATCTTTGTTTGCACCAACCCCACGGGACATGGCGGTGGAGCTCAGCTTTCCAAACTTGGTAGCCTATAAGAAGACAGGCACAAGATTTTAGAAGAAAAATACACAATCAACTCAGTTCGTTCTATTTGAATGAAAATTAATAAAAATGAAGGCTACAGAGTGGCTGCTGCTGTGCTCGTTTCAGCTTCAGAATTGTAATTCGTGCCTCTTTGGGGAGGGGAATTTTGGTGGTTAAGCATTTTTGAAGCTGGATTTATTGTGTGGTTAGAGCTGATTGTCGTAAGGAGCTGACTGTGGTCAGACTTTCTTGAGGTCAAGGCACTGCGTAGATGGAGCCTTTTCTTCGTAGAGGGTTTAGAATAGAAGCACATCAGCTCTCTAGCCACAAGTGAGGTCCAACCACAAAAACGGTTCTAAGGCCAAAAAACACAAAAAAAGTCATGACTGACAACGTAGGCAACTACGGCTACTTATCTAATTTGTCAAAAACACTAACCAAATCTCCAGCTTCGATCATGTAATTTGTTATTCGGTTCGAAACGGTTGGTTTGTTACCAGTGTGTACGCGGCTTAAGATGCCAGTAAAACTAAGGCACTATAAAACCCGAGTACTGTAACACGAAAATCGGCACCATACTTGGTCCCTCATATGATTATAATTATCACCTGATCTCATTGACAAGTAGGATATTTTTATTTATTTCGATCGCGTTCCGCGTTTGTTTGCTGTTACGATGACAATATTTTCATTCATGATATTTTGTTTATCCTAACGACTGAGGGACCAAATATGGCGCTGAAATCCGTGTTGCAGTACCTGTGTTTTAAAGGTTCTCTAGTAAAACTAGAGCTACTAAAGTTACACACATAGCGTTCCCCATTTGCACAAAATTCTGCAACGGAGCTATTCATTTCCACCCGTGTTCTCCACTAACATATGATTTAATTCAGTGAAGACGGGTGAAAATGAACTGCCCAAATGCAGAATTTTGTGCAAATGGGGAACGCTAACAGGTACGGACAAACCGCCATATTTGGTCGCCATATGATTTCGAAAAAATAGTAAAATTGCTGACTTGAATTGTTCTTTAACCTAAAAAATGCTAATAATAAGGATCTGTGCCGACCTGGCAGATTTCGGGCTGCCAACTCTGAAATTTATGGGAACCCTAAGCATTTCTGCGCATGCATCAAGTGGCCACTGGGAAATAGTTATTTGTTGAGTCGAACCCTCGGAATTGAGTTCTTCGAGTGGTCCGTCCATCCAAACCCGCTAAATTGATTTTCTTAGGCAAATTTCCCAAGCCAAATCCGCAAGATAAGGGGTTTGAACTTGAAGGGCCAAATCATCAAAATTGGATTTTTATTTCAAGAGCCGAGCCAACGAAATTGGTTTTTAGAAGAACCAAGCCTGTGAAATTTGTTTTATTCACTACCGAAAGCCACTTTTCAAGAGCTGAACCACCGCAAAATTGACTTTTCCACTGAGCCAACCCCGCCAATTGTGTTTTTGTCTGATTGAACCCCGTGAAATAATTTTTTTTTTTTTTTTGAGGAGCCGAACCCGCGAAATTGGGTTTTCGAGTGCGCCATCCACGTGGAATTATATTTTTTGAAGTGGCAAACACGCGAAATTCATCAACCGTGAATTTTACCGGTAATGAATTGAACCGGAAATTGCCGTGAAATTGGGTTTATTCGAAGCCGAATCCGCAGGAATGTTTTTTTTTTTTTTTTTTTTTTTTTTTTTTCTAGAGCTAAGCTTGTGAAACTGGTTTTTAAGTAAGCCCAACCCAACCCCTCGAATATTGTTTTCTTGAAGAGTGAAACCCGCGCAATTGGGATTTCAACTACCGATTGAGCTCTGCGACCTTGTGGTGGCTGCTGAGTATGCACATGCCCCCTCCCCTTATTTGCACACACTTAGCCCTGGCCTGGCCCTGGCTGACAAGACATTCTCGGGTCATGAATTAGCGCTTGGGGCTGATTCTTTGGCCGTGAGAAATTGGAAATGAAGCCACAAAACTGCTGTTTTCCGCCCAAACACTGGTAGTTCGGTTGACATTGCTGACTTCTCAACAAAGTTATGTCTTTTTCATGATAAAAAATTACGATGAATTGTTAGTGGGATCAGAGGGTTGTCTGCTGTGGGTTTTGAGGGTCGGGCCAGAAACTTTTCGCACTGAACATCCCAATCACTTGGAATGCACGTTACAACCAGACTTGTTCTTACATTCCACGTGATTGGGGTGTTCAGTGCGAAACGTTTCTGGGCCAATAAGTAGCTTTCGGGGGGGGGGGGGCGATGCCACATTAGCCGTGGGATCTGGTTTTTGTGAGTTTGTCCCAGAAACTTGACTTTTTGGCTATAATAACATCATTTCCGTCTCCAAAAATTACTATATCAGGCTACGAAAACTTGAAATTTTGATCTATAATTTCTGTACCCGACCAAGAATGCGAAATTTGCCCAACAAGGGAACTCTATGAGTGTCAGGTAGACCAGGCCAAGAAACTTGGTGTTTGCCTTTAGTTTCACTAGCCCCGTCTCGCCGAGATTAGTACACTCACACTCAAGCTTCTGATGGGGCAAGTGGCGAAAGTGTGTGTCTGAGAAAATACCCCTTGAAACAGATTAACGATATCCGTTTTTTGTGTGGAATTGACGTGTTTACGAGCGATGTTTTGTGATACAACTATGGCCCTCGCACCTGTGCTGCACATCACTGTATAGGGCGGCGACTAATTCTACTCGAGTCGAACGACACCATTTTGCTTCCGTGAATGTTAAAAACTGTTTTAAAAAGCTCAGGGCCGTTACAAGATGTCGCATATAGTGTGAGAAAATTTCATTTCAAAAACGTTGTTTTAGATATACATATTTGACACTAACGAGCCACGTTTATGTAAATGGCGTATTCTGCCTACACGACTAGTACGTAATGAATGCAAAAGTGTTCCGCAAACTGTGTTCCGTCATAAGAAAAACAATTTACAAGGAAAAAAAAATTGTCGTAGATATTGATCAGGAAAAAATATTTAATCATTTCCTTCGTTACAGTAGGTACATACAAAAACTCCCTTCCCCGCCACATCTTATCCACACCCTTTTCAAACGCTCTGAGTAGTTTTAGTTTTCGACGCCCATTAATTTTTTTTATTTGTCTACTCAGATAGGCTTATCTAATCGATTGGTATTTAACTCTCGCTATTAGAAAATAGCTAAAGCACAAATTCTAAGGGAGAGATCCCATGCGAACTACAATGCGGAACGTATTTTCCATTTGGTTCGCTATTTTTTCGCGTCAAGGCCTACCTCTCTCC
This sequence comes from Corythucha ciliata, assembly GCA_038030265.1. Classification (NCBI taxonomy): domain Eukaryota; kingdom Metazoa; phylum Arthropoda; class Insecta; order Hemiptera; family Tingidae; genus Corythucha; species Corythucha ciliata. The sequence goes on along the minus strand of CM075942.1, from coordinate 20,903,109 downwards.
CCCCCCCCCCTAGACCGCACCATCCATTCTTCATTCTGGGACTGTACCGCCAGTCAATTTTCGAATCTTCACCGCATCCCTCTGTTGGAGTAGACCTTGAGTACACGGAACCGCGGGGCTTTTCTCGTTTTTTATTCCAATTTTCTGTATGGATGATCAATAATAATAAAAAAATGTCTACATCACGTAGCGAATTTTGAATCTCTCGGAGTACGTAAAGTATTAGAAAGAGAAAGGTGTGTTTAGAATTCCTGGGGACGACTGGAATGCGTTCGCTATTCATTTTTACCCGCATTCTTGTAATTGCTGCCCTGTGGAAAATTGTATAATTCACCTTTTGACCCATTTTCAAAAATTGCCAATCAATTCTGCTCGTTTGACTCACGTTGAAGTGCCATTCTTCTTTATCGTTTCAAGTGCACACTCTCACCCTCGCGATTTCAGTTGGTTTTACACCAGGATATACGAAGGGAGACTCCAACTCTCTTCTCCCTTATCGTTTTAGCGACTTGTTGCATGCAATGTTTGTCTTTGTCTTGGCCAGATAAATGGGCTTTTCGTTATTACAATTTTCTCGATTATGAGAGCGCTTGGAGTTGCAGATTACAAGAGTTTGAGCCTGTTCGAGATGCCGATTTATTAAAACGTGAAAATTTACCTACATAATTTTAGTGGTGTACCACGATAGCCGGTCGGGGGGGGGGGGGCGCTCATCCAGGTGGTTTTACTATCGATTTATATTTATCTCCCAGGAGACCTGGGTGATCAACAACGTGAAACGCTAAGCTATGGTGAGGGGGCTTATACACTGAAATTGCCTTGGGAAAAGGGAACGGAGAGGTAATTATGGGTAAATCTCCATACATCATTTTCAAGGGATTAGGGGATACATATTTTGTGGTAACAATTTTTCGTATAAGGAGGGAGAGAGATGAATGGTCGGTCTGAAAATCATTCCTGTCGGTGTTTTTTAAAGTTCGAATGCCTCAAAAAAGGCACGCTTCAAAGGATGCTTGCGCACTAATAACGTCGGTGATGATGTAAGCGGCTAGGGAGAAATATACCAACGCATCGACTATTTGCTGATTCATATATTATAAGAACGCTCTTTTCTCTGATTATTCTGGAGAAGGAACTGAAATTGTTTACGATGCAACCCCCCCCCCCTCTACGCCAGAAACCGAACGAACTCGAGTTATCTTTTTATGAGTCAATTCCTCTTACTTCCGTATGTTGTTGAAGCGTTCCCTTCCAAGAATCTGAAGCATTTGATCGCACTTTGCTTAGTTAGGTTTTGCTACCCCTTAACCACCAATCGAAAACCTGAGGGGGAGGGGGCGTGAATTGCTTGAAATTGTCCATCCTAGTGAGATTCTGATGGCAAAATGTCAAGTATTGTGACCTGTTGATCATTTACCGAGGCTAAGCGGCACAGCCAAAAAGTTCCTTTCTAGAACAAAAGTTACTCGAACTTCGAAGTAATTCCGGAAGGCTTATAAGCTGATTCAAAACGTTGTAGATGTCGTCTGATTGTGCTCTTTCCAATGGGCTTATCATTTTTGTCTTTTCAACAATGAGGAAGTTTCAAATTTTCCAATAATATTTTTTTTCGATGAGGCATACCAATCCTTCCATGTAAATAAATAAATAAAAATGTAAAACCCTTCAGAACTATTTTTTATTTATGAACTAAAGCTGGAATATTTCAAATCCCATCAAAACGAACATTTTCGCTACGGAATTAGGTCCGTTCCATCGTTTTGCTAGTGCTACAGTAGTGTAGAAAACCATGTGATTTCATTGACTTATTCTGAAAAATTTAATGAAACCAGATGATTTTCTTTAAAAGTGTAACACTCGCAAAACAATGGAATGGACCTAATGTTATATCCCTTGTATTCTCTGTCCTTTTCATGCCTCTAAATAGCTGCATGCTCTAATATCTGCATATCTTCCATTATTTTATTATTGGAGAGCTCTAGTAGAAAAGAAGGCAACAGGTCCAGGATAAATATATTTATGAATAATTTCTGACCCAAGAAACTTCCTCATTATTGCGTGTGCATCTGTTTCTTAATAAAAGGAGGGGCTCGCCAAAAAACAGAAAATGGCGGATATCTCGGAAACCAGATCAGAAATGAGGTGCATGCCCCGTCACTGGGTTTTCTCTGTCTAGTCGCTTTTTGTACACCCTGTATAGCTCCAATAGATGTAATTTCGTGGATATTCATCAAGCTTTGGGATCTCTCGAGACCGCTCACCGCCGGCTCGACACCGACTTGAAAAAATATATATTTGAAAAACCCACAGGTCATATTGCGAAAGTAAAGACTATAAACCGCATAAACGTGCTATTTCTCTGATATACATAAACCGGAAACTTGCAATTTTGCAGATTTTCACCTCCGAACGTTGCAACTCAGCGGCTTTTTGTGTATACAATTTGTTTATTTAATGACTTTTCTGCTAATCACGTTAATATTATCACGAAAATTATTGGGTTTCCCACTTAAATAGTGATTTCACGGCTTTTTACTCTTGACAGTTGAAAGTCGCTATTTCGCGACCATTTAGTCCCAAACTTGCATTTTACGGGTATCTATCTTCGAAACTTGCGATTTCAAGATTATTTATCCATCGAATCTCGACTCTTTGTGCTACCGCTTGCAATTTTTACAGCCATTTAGCCCAGAAAATAGCAATTTCACAGCCAAGAATCTTTGCAGTTTCATGACATATGTCACGCCCTGACTGTACATACAGTAATTTTATTGATAGTTAATTTCCTAAACTAGCCAGTTGCTGGGTTAAAAATGTGTTGTTTTTTTCCTCGTGGTGGCGTGTAGTAATTTCGCGCGTTTGACACATTCAAACACCCGATTTCACAAGTGTGAAATCCCACCTTTAAAAGAATAAATTTCACGGGTCGCACTTGTGTAAAACTCGATTTCGCGGGGCTGGCTCTTTCAGAAAATCAATTTTACGTGTTCGGCTCCTTCAAGAACCTTTCGTGGGTTTAGTGGATATTTCTACTAGAAAAGCAGGGTTGTGGATGGTTATAAATTGGCGAATTTTCCACCCAAACACCATAATCTTGGGCCCCGTAAGATTTTCTGGGAACGGACATAGTGGCCTGGAAACTGGCATAGTGGCCTGGAAATTGACACAGTGGCCTGGAAACTCAATTTTTTTTCTACCAGAATCTGACTTATCAAACAAAATACGTGTGGAAATGCCCCACAGAATCTGATTCATTCGGCTATAAAACGCGTATTTCAGCTTCGATACCACAAAACTGGATCTGCAAGTGACAACAGCATGCCTGTTGGGACAAATGGAACAGCTCAGGATGACGTCACCTTTATATATCAGATAAATGTCATTACAAAAGGACGCTTTTTGGGCAACTCCAGGCAGTTTGACTGTTTGAAACAGTTCAGGGGGCTTGTTCTGTAAGATTTCAGTGTTCCTAGGATTATCATTTTCCACCCGTCCGCCCCGAATTAAATCACACGTTGATGGGGAGGACGGGTGGAAAGAGACAGTGATAGTGAAAGTTAAAAGTTATAGAACAGGCACCCAAAATAAACCAAATAAACGAAAAGGCCTCAGAAGGATTGAATAAGACTTGATGAAAATGTCGGCTTGAGCTTGATGAACGGGGGGGATGGGGATTAACCCCTTCTTGTATTTTTGCCAGTAGGTGGGGGGTAAGGTGGTTTGGTCACATTTGTCTCAATTCTCAATCTTATTTTTTTTTACAATAAAGCCATACAGTCGTAAGGGAGGAGAGTTAGTCTATCCACACACATCAGTGCCGTGAATGGGACGTGCCTCGTCCGGGACGTCCCATTCACTGCACTGATGTGTGTGGATCGAAAAATACGGAGCTTGGTCTCTACAAACGGAACGAATAACGATGTCACGTAAAATACCATTTTAAAAACTGGAGAACCTGCACCAAATTCAAGAGAAACAAAATTCAAACGTTGAAAAAAGATGAAAAATGGAATAAACGCCAGGAAAATATTTGAAAAGGAGCCGTTGCCGACCACGACCTTTCGCACAATGAGCCGAGACGAACCGGATTCGACCGAAGAAGCGATGAGTAGAGCTGTTTTTCTTAACGCGCGAGAAAGAGAAGGAAACTGAGCTTGACGAAGACACGAATGAGTGGACGGGAATGGGAGGGAGGGAGATTGGATTCTCCAAAGTTAGCGCATCTGTTACGCTATTAAGGCCCAATAGATCGCTCTAGTATTCTTCTAGTTGATCAAAAACAGACCTCCTAACTCTCCTATGAACTCAGTTGAGTGAAATTATCGTTGTTTAAATAATTTTTTTTTCTCCAAGAAGGGACTTTTCTAAGAAAAATATTTCCAAGAAATATTCCTTCATTTCCGAAGAAAAATCTAGTCATCGGCGAATCTATCGATGACCGGACGCCTCGCCACTGGTGGATCGACCTTTATAGTTCGAAGCTAAACGGCTAATTATTATATTGTTATATCGTCATCATTGCGTAAAATCAGATTTGTTGGGACTTGGGTCGCAAAAAAACGCTTCGAGGCAAAAATATTTTCCCTTTTTCGCTTCACACGTGGTGGCGGGCCTCTGTGGGCCGTAACGAAGGATTTTCCAACAAGAAAGAGAGGTGGCAAGCTGTTTCCTACCGCCTCAATCACTCCCTCCCCCTTAGCACCAATACTGTGATGGGGCGCCTAGATGTTATTATTTAATTATAATTTTAACTGTCGTGTTCTTACAGGTCGTCGGTTTGGCCATAATTGGCGTAGCGGTCTTGGCTAAAGTTCAAACGGCCAACTTATCTCAGAACACGAGCGCTACAGGAGCGGCAGCCATCTACGCTTTGATGGCTATTGGAGCCTTCGTGTTCTTGGTCTCTTTCTTTGGATGTTGCGGCGTAACCAGGGATGATTCGTGCATGATTACGACGGTATATTGTCGAAACTTTTTTCTTTTTTTGATAGCCCTGTTTATTATATTTGTATTACAGTATGCTTTCGTTCTGACTGTTTTACTTCTGGCTCAAATCGCTTGTGGAGTATTGGCTTTGTACTACAAAGTGTCGCTTCAAAAAGAATTCCAAAAAGGGCTCGAAGAGGCTTTCAGCAATTACGACAAAAAAGAAAATCAAAATTTTATTGATACAATTCAAAGAGAGGTACCCTCCTTTCCATTTCGCCTGCATTATTTTTAAGTTGAAACTTAGTAAACATCGTTTTGTTTTCAGTTCAAATGCTGCGGAACCGACGGACCAAGTTCATTCCCTTACTCGCAACTGCCACTCTCTTGTTGCCCTGATTCAGGCAGCTCCAGCTCGTGCTCAAGTTCAAACGCCTACCAAGACGGATGCACGCAGAAAACTCTCAATTTCCTCAAGAGCAACTTGAATATCGTGGGCATCACCGTTCTAGCTATCGCGGCGATTGAAGTGAGTTTTTTTTTTTAATCAAAAGAAAAAAAAAATTAAATCCTACATTTTCCATATAATCTTGTTTCTCTTTTCCCTTAGGTTATCTGTATAGTTCTCGCTTGCTGCGTGTCTAATTCCATAAGAAGGGAGAAAATTCAGGGTTACTACTAATTTCACCGTTAATTCTTAAGCGTGTCACACAAATGTTCAATATTCCTTCATCAAAATATTTTTAATTTAAATTTTTGTATATATAATTTGATTTCTGTCTAATAGGACACTTAAGCTCTTAAGATTTCATACGTTTCCTTTTTTATTATTATTAAAAAAAAACATATTCCTTTCCAAGTTGAGTACCTACTCTCCTATCACCACAGGACATATGCAATTTCGCGGATTTTCAGGCTTATGAAAACCAAATTAGTTTAGCAGGTTAATTGGCTATTCAAAAGATTAATTTGGCTCTTTCAAAAACCAAATTCCTGGATTTCGTCGTTAACTTGTTTTTGAAGTCCTACTGTTGTGTCCTACTTTTCGTCACAAGCGTTTTACTTTTCCGTGCCGGTGGTCCCCGGAAACAACTGGCCGTAACAACTGGGCGTATCGCGTTGTCGGCGTAGGTTCAGGCAGATTTTCTCGCCAGCTCGTGCGGGGCCTCCGCCTAAAACGAGCCGCAGAGGCCAAAATGGCCGCATTACAGTGAGAGAGCCCCTTCAGAATTTCAGATTCCCCGTATCGAGAAACCCATTGGTATGTGGTTTCACATAGTTTTCGATTTTTGTCACTTTAGAATAATTTACCCAATTAACTTTAGGGCAGTTTTGACAATTTCCGAGTCAATTTGAAGCAATTTTGCTTAAATTTGGGCCCTGAACTTGCAAACAAACAAATAAACTTGCAATGTCGTGAACATTCAGACACTGTTGCAGCCAAATGTTTCAATTATTTTGTCTGAGGTAGTTACGATGCGTGAGCCTAAAGGTCAATACAGACTACTCGGCCACGAATTCCCACGTGTGATACAAAATTCCAGAAAAGGCTTTTATTTGTTTACGTTCACATTGTTTTGACAAGCATTATCCCACGTGTTCCCAAGGTAAATAGACTTACAGAGGTATGCTCGTAACTAAGGAAATTTTTGTCAAAATTGACGTCACGGGAGTAAAAAAAAAAATGAGGGACCAAACTTCACATAATGAAGCTTTCCCTCCCATGGTTGATTCCTAGGAATTTCTTTGTAGATCAAGCAAAAAATGAATGAAAAGTCAAAATAAGTGCCTGGAAATTTTTTTAAAAGCGATATAATTTGGCGGAGTTGTTCCTTAGACCTTATGTACCGTTTTAAGGCCCAGTTAATTGACACATACCACGTGAAGCCCCTTGTATTCAGTACAGACAGCACTCGGCGCAGTGACGGGCGAGTTTATTATGTGAATCAGTGAGAAACGACCAGTAAGCTTCATGAGGGAGCAAGGAAGGGCTTCCCTGCTGCCCACGACAAACACGCTCACGAGCATTTCTTAGATAGGTTGGACAATAAAGCTGAAGTTTAAAAGTGTTCCCTGTCATGTATAAAAGTTGAAGTAATGTAGTATTAATTGTGTCCTTCGACCAGAATCCCGGCCTCGAACCTAGCCGTATTCAATCACTGTCGATATCGAGGAATTTGTTTGCCTCATCTGCCTTAGTACAAACTCGTGTGAAAATGCTGCTAGACTTGATTGCTATGGCGGGATAATGTTATTTCTTATTCAGCTTTTTCCCCGACCGTTCATACATGGTACATACTAAGGCCCCTGGCCGCATACCCAGGATGGAGTAGGGCGATTCACACCCTCACCATACGAGCGTATTGGTTGATGTGCGGTTTGTTGTCCAACACCGCCGAGAACCCTTAATACGAAGCCAAGTGTTTCGGGGCGCTTATATTATTGTTAAGTGGAACGGTGGCGAGGTCTCTACGTTGATGAGTGTCACGAAAACTCATTGTTTAACGAGAAAATTTCTGAACTTAGCTCTATCTTAAAATAATTTAATAAAGGCGTGTTTCCACGGCATGTCAGTCTGTATTGACCTTGTTACCGGTCGGTAATTATCTTACTCAAAATTATGAACGTCCTAAATGTTTTTTCTTTCTTTCTAAATCTTTATCCTTTTACTTCACTTATTGGCTACTCTCACTCTCTAGTCTAGCGGCTTACTTTCAGACGACGGAAGGGCGCAACCCTCCTCGCCCCTCAGCACCTGTTTCTACTTCCAAAAATCTTGCTGACTCGACAAAACATCTTTTTTAACTTTTCACTATGCGAGCCTATCAGATCTCTTTATTTCTTTCGTTTTCTTTTCAAGAGCCAATCACCAGCGGCCTCCTTCATATAAACACGAACAATGTTACTTGCTTTTCGACGGAATTCGGCAACTCGCATTCGCAGACGGCATTCATCAGTCATCACTCTCTCTACTCTTCTTTTGGATCGACCTGAAGACTGAAGCCTTCGAGCCGGCTGACATTGAGAAAAGGGATAAGACCTGGAAAAGGCCCCCCAACCGAACCTTCGTCGTGCTGATGTCTGAAGTCTGACTGACTGAGGAAGGATAAGATCTGAACCTGAAAAGGCCCCCAACCCTCGTCGCCACGCTTTTCTCTCAACTCTCAACGTTCTTGGCTCTCTTCACTTGCCTATTTTTAAACTCTTCCTTCTTCTCATACCCTTAATTAATCTCATACCTTCAATAGGCTTGTTTCTTTATTTTCCTCTCCGCAGGAAAACTTGCTCGCTCCTATTGCAATATAGTCGAGCCTACGAGCAATCTCTTTTAAGTCTTCTTCACTGGCTTTTCTCAAACCGTGTTAGTGAAGAACGGTAAACCTCCCCCTTCGATTGGCTCAGCCAACAAGGTCTCCAGTCTCCACTTCCTTTGAACCTGTTCCGCCCAGCGTTCAGGTTCCTTTCCTGTCAACGTCTCGATAAGGGGTACCGGCCCAGCCAGCCTCCGGAAGAACGTTTGTTTGGCCTGCCTAAGACAGTCCATCTTGGCTCGCACGTTCTCCTTTCCTAAAGCGACGTTCTCTTTACTCTTTACACTCCTTCTCCGGGAGTCGACTGCTTTTTTCTTCCAGTCTTCAGCCGCCTCTTCCATAGAGTATTTTGGCTCAGCCAAACTCGCCCCCCCCCCTTTTTCGTCTTCAACAGCATGTCTAGTCCTCACTACGGACAAACCTCCGTTGCAAGGGTGTCCTTTTTTTCGAACCCTGTAACAACCTTAAGACCCGATACTTGCATTTACGCAAGAATCAAAGACCCGAAACTTTGGAGTTTCACGGATAATTGGTCAATAGAAACATCGAATACCGAGGCAATTGTCAGGCTAAGTCTCAACAGCTCCGCTGCTAGGAAAATGGCCCCGAAAGAGTAATTTAGCTTCAATTTAAGACACAATCAACTTGTAATTGCACCAAAATTAAGACACGAATACTCAAAACTGAACAGACGGCTATTCGTGAGGCTATGGGCGGCGCAGTCGAGGCCGGCCAGCCCCGGGTCGCCAAACTCACTAAACCAAAAAATTTGCCTCAAAAACATACAATTTGGCTTAAATAAAAGCTGTGAAACTAGCATTACTGCGAATATTCAGCTAGCTAACTTCCGATTTCGCGGATATTTGCCTAAAAAAATATTGCGGCTATATTCGTGGTGGACACTGTCGTGGCCGGCTAGCCCAAAAGCAGGGTTCCGCGCTCACTAAAAAAATCCTCAAAACTCAAATTCACAAAATTAAAGACTCGGAAATTTGTAATTTTGATGAAATATAAAATGCTGGAAACTAGCTGGTTCACGGATCATTTTAGATCTGAAACTGGTAATTTCACAGATTTCTAGCTCCGAGAGACTTAATTTTGTGACTGTATTTGACAGGCTTTGAGCGCTGTCACGGGGCCCAGCATCCATGGCCACTAGAAAACATTCTACTTGCAAAATCGTGAATATGGAAAACTGCCAATTACCTATGATATTTTTGCCTCGAAAATGTTGCAATTTTGTGGCTAGTATTCGTCACGATGGGCGCAATTGTTGTGGGTCCGCGGGTTCCACGACCAGAAACAGCCAAATTCCAATTTCAATCGGTTATTCGCGGTGAACTTAAAGGTTATTTGCGTTTTTAGAGGCAAATTATACAGTTTTAATGCTAATCAGCCAGTTGGCTGCTTTTGCAAACTTCGTGATTTTCTTGAGCAGGGTATCCACAGTGCGAGGCAGCTCGCCTCGAATGCCTCGGGACGCATGCTCGGTGTGTGGATACCGGGGTTGCTCGCTGCGAGCCGCTCACCTCGCACCGTGCGACGCGAGGCAGGGGCTTGTCGGTAAAAAGGTGCTGCTCAAAGGAGCCTCGGGGTGAGGCGTGCGTTTAGTGGATACCAGCTTAGTTTGCCTCGGAGCGCACACAAAACCGCGACATGGAAAACGAAGAACTTCGTGGTGTGCGGTTAAATTGTATGAACAGCGTCGTTTATTGTGGGATGCAAAACACCCACAATATTATAACAAAAATCGTCGGAAAAAGATATTGCAAACTTTAAACGAATCGCCAGTAGCAAGGTATCTCAGTGTAAGAGCTAATCTTTCCCTGACAGTAATAGCACTTCACATATAAATGTCACTTCTTTTCACGGCGGGCTCTATTAGTTGAGCTAAATGTTCGAATTTCGAAATCCTGCTTGTACATTCATACGAAATTTGGCGCATCTTCTTCAAATCTGACGTCTTGTAGTAGCCTGTTTCCGTATTCCAACCGATTTCTAAACAATTGTTTGCCCCACCAGCGGTGCCGCCTTTTTTTCTGCCGCTGTTTTTTAATGATCGTAGCCATCACTATGTAGGCAGCGGCTGCCTCTTGAACGGTCTTCCTGGTTGGCGGGGCCGTGTCTACTGCCTACTTTGAAAGGTGGTTCGCGTGCTCGCATCGAGCATGCGAGGGTACAATTTAACTCAACAACACATGCCTCACCCCGAGGCAGATGCCGCGAGGCATTCGAGGCGAGCTGCCTCGCACTGTGGATACTAACCCTTACGATCTTGGGGGCCATTCTTCAAAGCTTTTCGATTCGAGTCGGTTTATGTTCATGCGTTCGAAACGGTTGATGAGTCTACAAAAAGACGTCTACACTTCGGACAGTACGTGGTCAACAATGAAATGCAGTCGGCCTCGGCCGGAGACAAAAATTGGTCGCTTTAAGATGTCATGAGTATTTCAGCTCATTTGCTCGGTTACAGAGCGACCAATGAGAACCGCCAACGTCGACGTATCTTGAGGTATCTCGTCACGAGGAGCAGTAGCGAACCGTTGTAGAGGCGAGCGAGACGGACCTCTCCGAGCTACCATTTAGAGGGTGCCCCCAAAAAGTTTGGAAAAAGGGTGGAAAAATTGGGATCTTTTGCATTTCGTTCTTGAATGAACGTATATAAATGTGATGAAAATCGCTAGTTAACTAAATTATCGCTAAAATCACGAATTCACAGTCAAAGTTAGGAAATCGCGCAAAAATCAAGAGAGAACGCTAATTCGAGGCACGTGAAAAGTCATTCACTGTTAAAATTGAGAAATAACAATGAGGAATTTTCACATTTTTCAAAAAAAAAATTTTTCGATGAGGCATATCAATCCATCCTCGTAAATAAATAAAAATAAAAATTAAAATTAAAATTTAAAACCCTTCAGAAATATTTTTTATTACCTACTTAACAAAAGTTGGCATATTTGAAGTCCCGCCAAAACGAACATTTTCCGCAACGTAATATCCCTTGTATTCTCTGTCCTTTTCATGCCTCTAAATAGCTCATCTGTTTATAAACTTTATCCTTCATTATTTTATTACATATTGCCAACGATGTATAAAAGAACTGGATTGCTCGTCACGGCTGATAAAGACCATCTAATAATAGCCATCAAATAAGCTCCCATAGTGGATGAGAGGGGTGGAGTTTCAAAATAAGTGCCATATTGCCATAACTACACAAGGAGAGGGACAGGGTGATTGTTTACCAGGGGACGACCTGCCCCCTCCAGTCCTCTGTGAGCAATCCAGGTTTATATGTATATCGTTTCGTTGCATATTGCAAAGCTCTAGTATAAAATAAGGCAAAGAAACACAACAAACCGCTCTCCGACAGTAACGTTACAGGCGAATTTTTGTCGGAAGGCGCATATGACACAAACATGCTAGCCGGCGTGTTTGAAATGACCTACAACTTCAAAAATCGCGTATTTATTAACTGTTGGGGTATTTTACGAACGGATCACGATTTATGCTCTATTTTAGCATAAATAAACCTTAAAAAGTAGATATATGAATAAGTTCTGACCCACAGACCCATGAAACTTCATCATTCACGGTTTCCGGAAAGAACTTGTGCATGGCTACAAAATTGAGAAAATGCGTTTAATTCAGTGGCGGCGGAAGCATTTTGGTTCAGGAAGAGGGGGGGGGGCCAAAATTAAGGCTCTTCCACAAATCCTTCCCCACCATAACCCCCACCTACGACCATCTCATCCTTAGTTTTCATCATTAGAAAGGTGAAGTGTAGTGTAGTTCTCAATTTTAAGCAAATAGAGGAGGTATGGAGGTAAGTATTGTATGGAGGTGCTCAATAGTCTTGAATTTTCAGCATTTTGGGAATGATTTGAAATGTGGTATACAACGGCCATATTCTTGATAGGTTTTTGACTAATAATATTTTATTTTATTTTATCCCACATGATACTAAAACCGAATTTTACGGCCGCAAATGAGTCCCAAAAGTGTCTCTTTTCATGCCTAGGAACTAAAGTATTTTTCACGACATGCTCCGAAAGTATTCATTTTCTGTACCCCAAAAATGTCTGGGAAATTGACCAGTACCGCACAGTGACATTCGAGACATTTTCTGTACTAGTCCATAAAATATTTTCCGTCCTAGTACGGAAAGTAAATGAATTCGGGTTATAACCTCATTTAAGGTCTTCTTAAACTAACACACGAGAAGTCAGGAGTCAGTTTGTCAAAGTCAGTTTTATCATTTCCTTGCTGTCGCGTGAAAAAAGCCGTACATCACTCGTAGGAAGGGGATTATACCTACTCGTTTTTTTAGCGGGCTCAGCCTCCGCCTCGCACGCCAAATGAGTAAACTCGCAGGTAATAACCCCCCTCGTGGACTTGTAATGTAATGTACCGCCGCAAATTTTACGGCGTTTTAGAGCTACTTTAGCTCCTGCGTATACATATACTATTATGGGTTTCTTAGTTGTATTTTTGCCACAAGAATGTGGCAAGTATTCGTTTTAAATAATAAACGATAATCATTTGTACTAAAAAAAAAAAAAAAAGTATTACGTAGCAAAGTGTGGAATTGCAGGTAGGGGCATAACTAGAAATCTTCCCGGAGGCTGCCCGGAGGAGTGTAGAAGAAGAATCAATAATATCCCTAACAAAAATTCTGCAGAAAAGTGAACGACGGGGGGGAGGGGCGAATGTTCTAGGCATTGCTATTTTTCATCTTCTCGTAAATGATCCAGGGTTTTCGATCTGAGTGACGGTCGCTTCTCGCTTGGTCCTCGAATAAGAAGCGAAAAGGATAGAATAAGAACTTTGGGTGCAGTCTTCGGGATAGAATAAAATTGGCGTTGAAGCCTGGGGAGGCGACGCCCCCTCGGGCTAAATTCCTGAGGGGCGTCCGCCCGTCCTGCCCCCCCCGGTTCCGCCGCCACTGGTTTAATTCAATAAATGTGAAAACTTCCCTAATTCGCGTCTAAAATAGTGCAAAACCCTAATTCTCGGTTACAAATTGATATAAAGAATGCGGCTAAATTGAGAAAACTGCTACAGTTCGCGAATAAAATGAAGAAATAGTTCTCATCACTCACATCCAAAATTGAGAAAGGCCAATTCGCGAATAAATAATGTAAAAAATCGCTAATTCGTGTGGATACAATTGGGAAAAGCGCCAATTCGTTGCTAAATTTGAGAAAAATCGGCTACCTCGTGGTTAAAATTGGGGAACATCGTTAATTCTGAAATGAAGAAAAGATGAAATGACGAAGATGAAATGAAAAGATGGAAAGGTGAAAACGGCTGAAATGAAGACAAAGCGCTCACTCACAGTTAAAATTTAAAAATCTCTATTTCACAGAGAAAAGCTAAAAAATCGCTAATTCACGACTATAAAATTGGGTGAAAAGCGCTCATATTTGCGGCTGAAATTGAAAAAAAGTGCTATCTCGCAGCTATATAAAAGTGAGTAGAAGTGCTAATTCGCAGCAAAAATTGACAAAACTCTTTAATTCTCGGCTAAAACTGGGGAGAAGCACATCCATACGAAGATAAGACTGTGAAAACGCCAATTTGTGAAGAAGATTTGCAAAGACGGTAATTTTGAAAGCGGCCAAGTCACAGACAAAATTTAGAAAAGCACTATTTCGGGGCTAAAAGTTGTAAAATTACAAAATACATGGCTCAAACTGAGAAAAACGATAATTCGCGAATGGAATTGGGAAAAATCGCCGACTCGTCACGGCTTTCTGCCCCCCGTCATCAATTTGTGGAATAAGGCCCGCCACTGACGAGGAATTGTGAACTCGAATGGCTCAGACGAGCGGTTGAAGGTGTTCTTACTTGTTATTCCGGCGATTTTGGCCCACTTTCCGGGGCCCCACGAATTTTGGAGAGGACATCAGCGCTAACGTCAAAAGTCTCAACGCAAGGCCCAGCCATGGAATGGAGAAATTCGGCCGTAACCAACGACCTATAAGCGAAAGCGCATTTTTGGGCATCTTCGATGGGTCCCGACTTATCTCACGTCCTCGTGGCGTCTGAGGAGGAGCGGTTTGGGCAAAACCGCCGGCATCTCAATTAAGCTTGGTCTGAGGCAATCATAAACCGCGTACGGCACAAATCGAAACACTTGGACAAATAGCTGAAAACGCTCATTTTTGGCTACTTTGAGAGGCTCTGACGGCGGAGAGGCAATTCAGCATATTCTGAAGGAGTCAAAAAACCGCTTTTGGCTCAGATCGGATCACTGAGAAAATTGGCCAAATTTTTCGCCCACCTAACCATGAACATTTTTGGCCTCATACGCCCCACGATTGCCCAAATGAATCAAAATAATCTCTTTGGACATTATTTTATTTACCACAAGGAAGCTCTCATCGAAAATAATTTGACTTTAGTTACTCCTTAAACAATTAAGAGAGAGAGAGAGTGAGTGAGAGTGATAGAGGGAGAATGTGTGTGAAAAAGGGAAGGTTTATACACGCATACAACAGTGTGCTGAATTTTATCGTAAAATAAATAATTACGTCAACAGACAATAAAAATAAAACTTTTTGATTTACGGGGGTTCAAAGACGTGTAAAGCAATTATTAAATTAAAAAAAAACGACAAAAAATCAGTCTAACATCGGAAAAATGTATAAAAAGGAACCTAAAAAAAGAATAGAAAACGATAGAGGAGAGGTCTCAGTCAGTTTTATCCCGCACAAGAGGGAAACGAACGATTCTCAGTGAATGTCCATAGTCGCAGACGACGGAGTCTCTTAACGGAAGGATCGTCGATATCGCCACTGTGGAATCGTTGTGACCTAGTTTTACAAGTCGCATTGGATCCCCGGTTCTCACGTCCCAAATGACCAAAGATCCCTACAAATAACGAAGTGAAGGGGGGTAGAGGGCTAGTCGTGTCCGAGCCAAAAATGGTAGAAAACGAGCGTTTTACCTGTTTCGAGGTAATAAGAAGATTGTGCGTCAGCATAGCCATGCTCGTGCAATAAGCTTGAGATAACTGAATTGTGTTCAACAGGTGTCCCTGGAACCTGTCCCAAACGCAGAGTTTTTCATCTGTCCCCAGACTGATGACATAGGACGAGGAGTGCGTCATAGCGGTGACGGGACCGTCGTGAGCGTCCAAAGAGTAGACGCAGGCGCCCGTCAATAGATCCCAAACGCACACCATGCCGTCTTGACTTCCCGAGCCGGCTGTCAAAGGGTTCATGGTGTCAATGAAGAGAGCTGTGATGGGGCCGCAGTGACCGTGAAGGGTGAACACTAGAAGTTCGTCAATGAGACTGAAAACCTGGAGGGAGGGGCCGAAGGGGGTGAGAGTTGTTATGAAATTTTAAAGTGGCATCATCAAGCTCGACTAATATTGAAGCAAACTTACTTTAAGAGTGTGATCTCGACTTCCGGTCATAATTCGTCCCGCCTGAGCTTGAAGCACGTTAATCGGCTGTTGGTGGGCCCTCACGATTTTCCCGCGAAAAATTCTCAACTCATCGCTGCTATTAGAATTATCACCACCGCGAATGCCGTCCCCACCACCGTGAGGACCCAATTCCAAACCACCCGTACTGGCCGCTCGATAGTGACCTCCACCCCCACCGGCAGCACCTCCTCGCCTATAGGCTAAATTGGAACCGCCGGGACAGTGCCATTCGATCGTTAACACTTCAAGAGTACCGTTTAATCGGGCGACAACACATCGCGACGACACCATTTTAACGCATGTCACTCCGACATTGCCATTGTCGTCGAAAACACCCTTCAATTTCCCGGTGGTCGCCTCCCAGAATTCGACTCGTCCGCACGACGTTCCGACGGCGATTAAATTATCCGCCGAGTCCACACACCAAATCGGTGGACAGTTTTCAAACAGCCCCTCTTCAGCGTCCTCATCCCATTCACCCTGCTTTTAAAAACACACCAGATCAGTAAGTTTAATCTCCCCCCCCCCTCCCTCCAAAAGCATTTATCTAACCTCTTCCGAATAAAGCATGCGAATAGTAGGACCGTAGTCGTAGCCAGTTTCAGAATAATCCCTAAGAACCATGCCTGAACCCCCCGAGCCCTGGCTAAAGTTGGTATTGATGGCCAGTTTAAGGTCGGGGAATGTTTTCCGGTTGGGGCTCACCAATGGGACCTCGTGTTCGTCGTTCAATGATTTTTTAGATCTCCTTAAAAATAAAAAAAAGAGGTTAATCGTGGCGGAATAGTTATGGCAATGAGGTTGAGTGGGGGGGGGCGAACATACCTGAATGAATCGTCCAACGTTAAAGGTTCTTCAGATGATAAGGATAGGCTGTCACATTCTAGCCGAGAAAAGTAACTGAAGCGAGGGGGAAAACGCCAAGATTAATAAAATGTTGTACCTACATATTTAACGAAAAAATGTACAGATAAAAAACACGAAATTCCTAGCTAAAAGTTAAGAAATCGCTAATTCGCGGCTGAAACGCAAACCGACAGGGCGACGAGTACCGGGTCCTTCAGAGGGAGTCCCCCCCTCACCTTGTACAGGTTACCGACAACTGAGCGGTAAAGAGCGTGAATCCACTCTAGCTCCCCCCCCCACCATTCAAGTCAAGCTACTAGCACAGCCTTACGTGACCAGGGATCCCCCTGGTAAGTAGTACCGAAGGAATCCTGTAACATGACCAATAGCCCCCCCCCCCATTCAAAATTTTGTTGTGCCCGTCCAGATTGAATTTGTATACAGTAGGATAAGGTAGTTTAAGGTTCTTCTTCTCTTTTTTTTTTCCTTTCGTCTTTTATTTTATTGGTAGTCATTTATTCGTGTCACTTCGCTCTTTTTGATTTTCCTGGAACTCAATGTAAATAGTTGACGTTAAGTAGAAAGCTCTATGCGCACTCTCTGGGTGGGAACCGGGAAAGAAGATATTTCTCCCGTCGTCCTCTAAAGCGCCACTCCCTAATCCCCTCCTAGTTGCCCTGCTCACACTTACCACAAAAAGAAGGTGGGGACGTCCCTATAAAAACGAGGTGCTTGGTCTGAAAGGGGGAGTCGCGATCACGCTAAACTAGCGAGCAGTACGGTTCCGGTTGTTTGGGTCTGCCACCCCGCAAGTTGGTGTAAAGTGTTTGGGTCTGCCACCCCGCAAGTTGGTGTAAAGTGTTTGGGTCCGCCATCCCGCAAGTTGGTGTAAAGTGTTTGGGTCTGCCACCCCGCAAGTTGGTGTAAAGTGTTTGGGTCTGCCACCCCGCAAGTTGGCGTGAGTGTTGGGTCTGCCACCCCGCAAGTTGGCGCAGTCGCATTTGTTTACAGTCGTGCCGGTCCGTTTTGCTGCTCGCTAGCGAGAGTGCGTGAGTATACTTTGCGTGTACAAAGTGCGTATACACCGTCTGTTTTGTGTTCACCAACAAGTTCGTTTACACCCACCTTTTCTACACCACCGAGTCTTCATCACCGTCTTCGTGTTCACCAGCAGGTTCGTTTACACCCACCTTTTTCTACACCACCGAGTCTTCATCACCGTCTTCGTGTTCACCAACGGGTCATCTACACCCAGCTGTTTCTTCACCACTTCGTCTTCACCACCATCATCCCAAGATCCACCGCAGAACTCTCCAAAACCCCCAGGTCAGTGTGACAGGGTCATCTGATTTTCCTTTGCATTACCTGAACTTATTACCTCATCTTACATCGAAACGTCTGAACATTCCCGTCCCAGAGAGTGCGTAGCGAGAAATATTGCAACAATACCCCCGACCCCTGTACATATATATTTATCCCCCGGAAGAAGTTTATTCCTTACTATTCGATTTACGGAAATATTTTTAAGATTGTCCAGTTTTATTTCTTTAGAATATAGTGTTTAAAATAAAATTCTTAAAACCCACGAAACTCTATTTTCTTGCCTGTCGATATCCCATCCCTTGGACACAACCCAACAAAAGTAAGTAACGACCCCCGACAACGAAGTAATATGGGGTCACAATCCCTTGAGAACTTCCCCAGAATCAAGCTGAATTTTCAACACGGCCGACGACCGTGTTGAGGCAATTGAAAAAGCAAAAGCTGTAATCTGATGATTTTTCAGGTGATCACCAGCAAAACCTGGGAACATCAGCAAATAACGAATACTGACACACACTGCTGAATCACAGCTATCAAGAAACATGTTTGTCGCCATTAATCGCAGGCTCCTAACGGGCTATGACCATCTTCACCCACACATCTACAGAATCTGGGAGTCGAGACTCACTAGTTTGCCTATCACGCGACACGACCCCCCCCCCCCACTCCGACTGACATGGGGTGAACAACAATAATTTTGGATTTTGGCCACACAAACGAAGCTAAGACTAAACGTAAAGTTGGCCGCACACATAACATGATAAAAAACATCGTCATGGCGACAGTAAACAATCGATGATTTCGGCTAAACAAACGCTTTGACTTAACGCGCTGCTAAACAAACAATACGGCTCATGTGTCGGGTTGCGTAAAGTTAGCCGCACACTCTTGTCAGGGCCAACTGTTGCTAAGGTCAAAACAGAGAGGAGATAGTTTCCTTTCAGAAATTGAGGGCTTATCCATTTTCCATACAAACACGATTCTCAGGGGTGGGGGACTTATTCAGCCCCGAATAAACTGAAATTATCGGCCAAATTCATAGTATTCTGCCCAACCTATTGATTAGTATGGTTGCCAACCGTCCCGGGTTATTCGTGATAGTCCAGTTTTGGCCAATTACGTCCCGGGGCAAAGTCATCTCAGGACGCATTTTGTACCGGGTTCTAATATTCATGCTTTAAAATTGAAATCAGAGCATAATAATTCCCGGAAACTGACCAAAAAATAGAATTCGAAGCTTCAGTTGACCATCTGAGGGGAGAAATGAGCGCCTGGAGATTATTCCATACGTCGATAAAATGATCAGTTTCATAATTTTCATTAAATTCTATTGGGAAGGGATATCTAATGAGCCTAAACCGCGATTTTTTTTTTAAACCAAAGAAAAATTTTTAAATTAGGTTTTAGGTAAATTAGGTTAGGAGCCAAACACGCGAAATTGTACATTTGAAGAGGCAAACCTGCGAAGTTGGGTTGTAATGAAGGTTCGGACACACATGTGTCCATATTGGACAAGATAATTCTTCCAATTTTTATTAATTAATTTCTAGCATTGCCTAGAAACCGACCAACTGGAAATTGAAACGAATTTTCAAATACTTGGCAATATTGGACACATGTGCGGCCCCTCCAAGAACAAAACCTAGGAAGTTGAAAGTTAGAAAGAGTAAAACACACGAAATTTGGTTTTTGAAGGAGCGAAACTCGTGAAATTTGAATTTAATTAGATCCAAACCTCCCGAAATTTGGTTTTGAAAGAGTCAAATCTAAGGAATGATTCTAGAAGAGAAGTATCCGTCGAACTGGTTTATTGAATTAGCCACTGCTACGAAACATATTTTAGCCTGAACCCAACCCCACAAAATTAGCATTTGAATAACCGAAAACGTTCCGAAAACGGGAGTACCGGGATGAACAGGCCAAAACGACGAAAATTGGATCCCGAAGGAGCGGAAACTAGCAAAAACACACACATCAAAATGAAATTGGCGGGTAAGTTTGGCGTTTTAAAAGAGACAAACTGTAGAGTCATACCGCGATTTTTTATTAAACATCCAATCCCGGGAAACTGGATTTTTGTAATAGCCAACCCTACGAAATTGGGTTTTGAGACAGTCAAACGAACGAAATTGGGTTCTTGTATGAGCAAATTTTTCGTTTTTTTGAAAGAGAACCCCCTCTCCACCCGATATTGACTGTTCACGAAATGCCAAATTCACGAAATGGGATACCAAAAATTGGATTTCCTAAGAGACAATTCTAGGAAATATGGGTTTAAAAAGAGCGAAACCTCGACATTGGGTTTTTAAATGAGACCTCCCCCCCATTCTCACCAAACTAGCTATATGAAAAGCAAAACCCACAAAATTTGTTGTTTTTTTTAGAGCCAAACTCGAGAAATTTGGTTTTTGCAAGAGCGAAAATCTCCGAAATTGGATATTCTGCGAGTCTATTCCGTGGTATTATAGGTTTTAGTAAGAGACAATTGGAAACACGCAATTCGTTATTTGAATGAGAATATCTACCGCGGAAGTTGGCTTTTGAGAATTTGTTTTTTAAAAGCCAAATCCAAGCCAAGCTAGTGAAATATGGTTTTTGAGACCGAAACCACCGAAATTCGTTTTTTGAATGTGAGGATGCTCATTCGACCCGTTGAGATCCAGGAAATTGGTTCTGAATGATCCCTTCCCCCGCCCACTACCACATAAAATATCCACAAAATTTGTTTTCCTGATAGCCGATACCCCGGTGAAATCAGTAGAGAGATACCAAGAAAATCATTTTTTTCAACAGCCAAACCCGGGAAATTGGGATTTTGAAAGAACGAAACTCGCGAAATCGAATTTGTATAAGACCCTAACCCGGGAAATTTAAGAATTCTGTTAATTGTTACGAACTTAGTCTTCCGACGATTTACGTTAATTTTTACTTTAAGTTCCTCCCATGGGCCACCAATTGTTAAATTTAAGAATCTTTTTCACGTGTTTTGGATTGTTTTTTGTTATTCATTAATTAATTTTACGCGAAGGTCGATTTATATGGGCTCGGTTTTACGTTAGCGGGAAAGTCGTGGTAAGGGGGAGGGTTACATAGCTTACTCACGAATGTTTACGCTCTGGAGTACGAGGACGCCACGGGGAAGTCCGACTTCCGGGTGACCGTCGACGAACAACCGCTCAACGACGGAGTCAAGGTTTCACAGCGAACGCTCCGAAGGACCGGCGATTTGCAGCCGGATGACAATCAGAGGACAAAAGAGAA
The DNA here is from genome assembly GCA_038030265.1 of Corythucha ciliata. Taxonomy (NCBI): domain Eukaryota; kingdom Metazoa; phylum Arthropoda; class Insecta; order Hemiptera; family Tingidae; genus Corythucha; species Corythucha ciliata. The sequence continues at coordinate 20,882,007 of CM075942.1, read as the reverse complement.
AAAGACCGGTGCTCGCGCCTCGCTAATCGTTCTCCCATTTCGTCCCCCGAATGTCCCACGAAAACATCCCTGCTTCCTCTGGTTTTTCTCCGTTGCTGGCGTTGCCGACGAGATCACTTTCCCCGGGCGCTGGTCAAAAACACACCCCTTCCGACGCTGGTCAAAAACACTCTCCCTCATTTTCTCTGCGGTCTGCGTCTTCCTTTTTCGCTTGGCCCTTTCTTCCCCCCACTTCTTCGACGCACTCCTCTTTTTTATCATATTATATACCTAATTAAGGTAGGGTTCGCCTGCGTGAGCCAAGCCCCTCGCCACAACTCCTCCCCCCCTTCCAAATATCATCCTTAGGGTGGGTGTGACCCATAAAATTAGTGATAGCAAAACACGAGAAATCTGTTCCTTGTAGGTGTAAGTGGATTTGCAGCCAAATTTGTTAATTTTGTCCTTTAAAGAGCCATCTCAAGGGCAGTTGAAAGTCAGTTTCACAGGGGGTTGCTTGCTAACATTTACATAAAGAAAAATGATTTTCTGTGGTTGCATTTGAAGTTACCCGGTCACTAAATGACCATTTTTTAGAGAGTAATTTCAATATTTTTGGCCATTAAAAAAAATGGTCGCATGGCTGGCTGACCATTTTCCCTTGAGCCGAGTAGGGCGCAGTAGTAGTTTCTGGGCCGGGGAAGGACATTTTCAAGCGGTTTTGCCAAGTTCGGTCCATTACGCGGGAAAAAGTCGATTTTTAAGACCAAATCATACAGCTAAATCGCCTATTTGTGATCAAATAGTAGGTACTTTACGAGGCAAAACAAATGTTGGTGGGGTTCAAAAGTGAGAATTCAGGCCGAAACATCCTCATCATCCACCGAAAAATCGAATTTTGGAGTGAAGTTTTTTCACGGTTGTTTGGTTGGGGGGTTTAAGTTGAATTTTTTTCATTCACAGCCAGATCCCGTTATTGTACTCAAATTTACAAAGAAATGTCCAGTTTTGGGACGATAATTCTGTTTCATGAGCTATACTGCGAGTTACGGTGCGTTGGATGCAACGAGTAGTTTTAGGCCCATTTTCACCAACAAAATTGATCTCGTTTAAAGTTGATCGTGATTAGTTGCCAATAGCGACCCATATGAATTTTGATACAAGTGTTTACATTGTAATCGTGATTAGTTGTTGATCTTGGTTTAAGAAGTCGGTGAAATCGGGCCTTAGTTTATTTAGGCCAAACAATAAACTTTCTGGGGCCCAAAAGTCTATTACTGAATCGCGGGTAGGTTTTCATGAAGAGGAGCGGGCGTTTTTTTTTGGCAGAGTAGTTAAATCATGGAGTTAAAACAGCAAGTTACAAGGTGGGGAGTCATTCAAAATCCGTAAAAATGGTGGCTAACTTCGATAGTGTTACAACTCACCTTTTACGGTCAATATGAGACAGGCGCTCGCCCGACGAAGCGTCCCAAACGTTCACATCGCCCGACAGATACGAACAACAAACGGTGCTTCCGTCTGACGCCACCCATTCGACGTACTGTCCCTGACCTTCAAGAACAAGAGGCACTGCCTGCAATACCACTTGGGAAGCAGCTGTCGAAGACGAAGAATAACCTGACGATTCGGCGTCGTCAACGGACGAAGACCCTCGCCTGTCACGTCCGGCCTCTCCTGAATACCAGGACGACCAAGCCGTGCGCCATTGAGCGTAATTACGTGAACAAACGCAATGGTAAAGAGCGAGCGACGTGTAAGCCATAACGACGACGGAAATCATACACAGAGCGGTCACTAGCAGGACTTCGAGAGGTGACGTCGGTAAATAAGGGGTTTCCCAGCCTCTCAACTGCGTGCCAGTGTCTCTCTGCGCGGTCCACTATTAGTTTTTCCAGTCACCCCATTAAACTCTCGGATCTTACTTGGTCAATATCAACAGGGTCTAAAGCTTGAGCGAGGGAGTGCCACTTGAATGGCTGTTGCGGCGGTTCCAGCGGATTTCGAACAGCAGCCGCTCGCGACGGTGGTATAATGCAACCGAGACGAATTGGAGGCAGTACGGCTAGGCGACAGGCTTGCTGCCCGCTGGTCCAGTTGTACTCGTGAGATAAATAGCACCATTTGACAGGTTGAAGAAGATTTGAATCCGGTTGGTTGAGCAGTACTTCATCCTGTCAAACCACCAGAATTTAGACAAAAACGTTTTATGGCTCAAAAAACTTGTGGTATTACATAGCCGTTCCTAATGTCTCCTGATTTGCTGCTCTGACGAGCTAGGATCGTGGCTTCCCCTTCCTTGCCCAAAAGACTTCGATACTTGCCCAGTATGTGACCAGGGGGCAAATCTCTTACTTGGCCCTTTAAATATGGACCAACTTGAATGAATTGCAGAAACAATACGTAACAGAAAGTGGTTACTTGAGGATGGGATGGCACCAAATGTTGAACAATTCCAGCGGAATATACGAATCCTCCGATCCAGACAATCATGCACAACATGAAAGCTCTTTGCACGATTCGAGTTCGCCCCCAAAAAAGGACGAGTCGTAGCCTGTCGATTAATATTTAATCAGTAAAGTCGACCACAGCGGTTGGATTTCACGATTAGTATCTCACCTTTTCGGTACACGGTCCGAATCGTCGATATGACAGTCCAAACGTGGGACCGAGCGTGTTCGCGTCAACGAACCCGAGCTCATCGATTTACAGGACTTCAGTAAGCTACCACTGCTTGATGAACTGCCGCTTCGATTTCTCGTCGCTGGAGTCGCGTAGTCCCTCAGACGAGGCACCATGCCGTCCGACGCCTCTTCAAGACCACGCACGTCCAGCGACAGGACGGTGGAAAAGAAACACATTTGAAGAAAGAAATCGCACAGGAGGCCAACCATGGCAAAAATACAAAATTCCTGCGAACGGTGAGAGGGGGGGAGGCGTAACGTGAAAAAAATTTGAAGTACCTACACAATTCATCAACGCGCACCAACCTGAATGGAAGGCACCAAAGTGAACAGTCCAATCGTTAGAATAGTCAACTCCGTCAATAGATTTTTGGTAATTTCCCAACCCTCTTTACTCAATCCTTGAGCCACGCGAATTTTCGCGTCCAAGTGCGCCTGCGTTGAAACGACTGATTTCGTCAGTACGAGAATGTTTTCAAGGCCAACGACGACGACTAGATAGGGGAAAACCTGAATAATGGCGAAATTAACGACGGCTTTAGACAGCAAAGAGAGAGACCTCGCTAACCTCTCGCCCTCGACTACTGCCCGCTGGGTCCAAACCAAAAAACAGACAAATGCCGATTGACATGACGAGGGACGCAACCACGGTGAAAACAGCAGCCAGCGATACGCGAAACTGAATGAAATTACCGATTTAATCGTGAACTAAACATAAAATTGATAATTTTTACCTACCTTGTACCTCACCAGCTCGATTTTTCTCACAGAAAAATACATGTAAAAAAATAGCATCAGATAAGTAAAAAACAGGGGAAGAAATTCGTGAAAGTCAAAATCTCCGCGATGATAAATGTGAACCGTTGGGTTGTCGACCGTCGTTTCTTTTTGATGGGAGCTCGTAGAGTTTTGATTATTGACACCCGGGTACAGAGCCTTCAAGTGCCGATGTAATCCTTCGATGAACCTAGAGCCCCCCGGACCATCACATAAATTTACTACGCCCTCCAGAGTCACTAATATTCGTAAATTTCTCTTACCCGGTGTCGTATTCATTTAAAAAAATTGTAACCGCGTATTGAATGACACGTTGGCGGTTTCTCAGCGGGTAACGTTTAAATCCGGCTTCTTTCAAACTCATTCCGAATAAAAGTTCCGGTAGATTCGCCTTACCGACTTGTACGCTCTGCAAGGACGGTTTTTGGGCGAAAGGAGGGGGTTCGCATTTTATGACACTGTCAAACGGGAATGCATTTTTGTTGTTGTATTAGGTACTTACAGTGTGTCCGTAAACTGTAGAAACTAAGCTAATATCCGTATAGAATCTGCTCGGATCCTGACGCCAGAAATTCGCGGGCGACACGACCAAACAGTTGTACTGTGGCAGGGGAAGAGAGGAACGAGTGGGCGCTTCGACGTGAGTGCATATGTTCGTCAGAATCGTCCCGCTAAAAACGAAAATGTTGTTTCAGTATTTCTGCGGGGCGGGAGCTTCGTCATAGTAAGAGGTTTTCCGAACCCCAATGGGGGGGGGGGTGCTCTCCCCTCTCCCTCCCTTTTCATAAGAAGTCTGTGAAAGAGAAATAATTAGGCGGCGGGAGGAGTAGGAGTGGACTTGAACGCCGGCACATTTGTCACTACAAGAGTTCAAGTGGAGGGTCGGGATAGTGGCGTACCAGAATGGTGGCGGAGGCTGCAAAGTCCACTATATCGTGGGGCTCAATTGGCCGTTATTTTTAGCACAGTGTTGGCAGGGGGAGTTTCTCGAGAAGATTGCCAGGGTCATTTCAGTGAGGGGGGCAAGTACCGGCAGCGCTTTTCTGGGGCGGTTTTACTCTCATTCTCTCTCTCCCCCTCTTGGAAGCACGAGAATGGGCCTCAAAACCGTCGACCTCGCGAAATTTCGTTTTAGACATAGCTAAACCCGCAAAATTGGTCTCTGAAGCACCGGATCCACGAAACGCAACACCGCAAAATTGTTTTTCAGCGCTCAAAAAACCGCACAATTGGGTTTTCAGCAACAAAAATTCTCGAAATTTTGTTTTCAGTCACAAGAATAAGCGAAATTGGATTTTAAGAGACCAGGGGCCCTATTCAGAAACGTCGGGAATAATGCCGCAAGTGTGGTTGCTATGGCGGGATAATGTTATGGGAGTCCTTGGATCCCGCTTGCGGCATGTTTTCACGACTGTTCGGAATAAGGCCCCGGGAGAACAAAATTGGAATTTTAGTGAGCCAGATTCTTGGGTTTTGGCAAGAAAAATCCGGAAAATGGGTTTTTAGTGAGCCAGACACGCGAAAGTTTTTTTAGGGATAAAATCCGAGAAATTTGTTTTTGAATCACAGCAACCCGCGAAATTGGGGTTTGAGCAGAAAAATCCCAGAAATTGCTTTTGAGTGACCCAGATCCACTAAAATGGTTCTACGTCGAGAAAAATCCACAAAGTTGGTTTTTCCGCAACAAAAATCTTCGAAATTGGGGTTTCAGCAACAAGAATCGAAGAAATTGGTTTGTTTGTTTTTTTGCGAGAAAAGTCCGAGAAATTGGTTTTTGAATGAGTCAGACTGCAAGTAACGGGAGCCCCTCCAGTTTTCTGGTGTAACTTGCTGTAGGATGCCCCAAAAAGTTCCAGCGTTCCAGCGTTGGTGCATGCTGTACCAGTGATTGGTTTCCACATTGATTGAGTGGGGCAAGCGGGCAAGTTAACGCACCTGCCTCGAAAAACAGTAACTGACTTTCCCCGACCGCATCAAAAGACAATTATTTACCTTCAGAAACTTATAAAACGGTATAGAAACTTTAAAATTTATCCCCTCACCCCATCCCAGAACCAGAAATTGGCTGCAGCCCGAGAGAGAGATTCGAAAATGGAGTTTGTAGCCAAAACTTTGAATGTTTCTCTCATAAATGAACGTCGTCTAAATAAGTTGTTGATAGTTAATATCTGGAACTACATTACCAGGTTTATGGAACTAAAATCCTGATTTTGGGCTTGATCCTGAGCTTACTGGTTGAATAGCTAATTACTGGATAAAATTGAGTCAAAAACATTATTTTCAAGGGCTAAATTGACAGTCTGCAGGTCTGTTGAGTTTTTAAGGAAAACCAGTTCGTCTCTGAGAATAAGTTTTAGGGGCAAACGTACCGGTTACTGAGCCAAGAAAGCCCCAGGAGACGAAAATTTAAAGTTTAGCGGCGAAAGTATCATTTTCTGCGTTTATTCTGAATTTGTATACTTTTCTTCCCACTTAGCTCATGTGTAGAATACTTTACATTTTCCAATATAAAGGCTACAAAAAACACACACAAAAACGATAAGCCATACCTCGAATGTTTATAATTTTGCACGGCTTCGATCAAACGGAAAACTTCTGCCAACGGCGCTCTGATAGCATCGGTCAGCACCATGTCTTTGGTCCACGGGGAGACTGCACTTTTGAGCACGACCTTTAATAAAAACGATACGAGAATCTTAATTAAGGCCCCACTTCTCTACATTACCGATTAATATTCACCTGTTGTACATAAACCGGAGTGTCGGTAAACCATTTCGGCTGATCGGTGTTCGTACTATTGCGAGATTCCACGTAAATTTGCGGTACGTTACTTGCCAAAGGCAAATTAATCAACGGTATGCTGTAACAATGAGAGGGAGGTAGGGGGAGGGGGTAATTAAAGCCTAAAACCGCTTCTCTTTCAAACAAGCGTCGCATACCAAGAGAGAAGAACAGTGGACACAGCCAGCAAAATAACCGGCACTGGGTGAGCGGCGCAACACACTCCGTGACTGTAGTAAATACCGGCAATTCGCTCTGGTAAACTCTTTGATTCGGAAATCATCACATCCTTTGAATTATCTGTGGAAACTAAACACAATCCCACCAAATTGTTTTATTAATTCAAACGAACCAAGGTAATTTAATTACGAAATCATAAACAAAGCTCAATTTTACAATAATGAGTCCACGGAATGATTGTGTATTGTGTAACAGTCAAGAGTGCTACAAGCTTTCTGCCGATTTTTTTTTGGTTAGAATTTGTTGCGTTTAAAGCACGCCATCAACCTTGAAAGAGACCCATGAAGATATTTTCCCCCTAAAACTTGTTGCAAGGAGATCATTAGATCCATTAGAATAATGACAGTTTTGTCCGTTGAAGCCAAATTTGCACAACAGATTACGCTTTAAATATACAGGACGTCAAATATGATTTGAAATGAGAAATGAGGAGAGGGGGGAGGTGAGCCTTTCGCACCATTTGCTAATGGAAGCAGATAGCGCTCAGACTGTAAATTATAGTTTTAATGAACGTGAAGTGCGAAGTTACATCATTTTTTGTGTGTAAAAGCAGACGAAAAATTGAAAGATAAGGTGTTCCCAAATGTAAACAAAACTGGGTCTTCCTTCTTCCAAGAATTATGAACAGTCAAAATGCTTGGAAAATGATTAGCTTAGCGTGAAAAAGAGCTTAAAGAAAAAATTTACGCTGCTCATCCCGTCTTTTAGACGATTTAACGGTTCAGACAGTGTCTGCGTGAGCCCTGTTTTTATAAGGAAAATGGGGGAAGGGGGTATTGTGTAATTGTACTCGTGCTATGTGATTAGCCTTCAATACTTATATCCCTCAATTGGATACTGTTGAACATTATTTTTTCAATTAATTTTCGTGAATTATCGTCCCAGGTGCTCGAGTATCATTCAATATTTGCAATATAGTTGCGTTATATTTAGGGCATCGCGTGATTTTAGGGGCAAGGGGGTCAATACAGCAATCGTTCGATTTTTAGATAGCCTTTGCGGAAAATTCACTGCTTTTTTCACCTAATGTCCCCCCACCAATTTCACAACACGGACCCAGTTCGTTTTCTAGCGTATTACTGACCCGGCACGAATTTATCTCATTGATCTTAGTCTCGAACGATGCAACACAGCCTGCGATCCGACTGTGCCCTCAACCTTTTTGGTGTGAAGTACACCAACAGGGCCTGGGAGATAATATTATTCCAAACCACAAAGAAGGCTCAAACACAGCAAAGCGTCAACCCCAAAAAGCTGTAAACACAGTGAAGCCCAAACCACAGCAAACCACCACACCTCAACAATGGAGAAATTGGGTGATGGATGTTACCTGCAGACACTGTACATTCATATTAGGTACTTCATACAAATTTAATGCTTTACAACGTTCCTACCGACTCCCCAGAGAGTTTCCAGGTTCCCGTACAGTAAAGAGTCATTAATTATAAGAACTTATTTGGCCAAAAACGCGATTGAAACAAAATGTATTCGTGGAATCATCAAATTTCTAGAGCCTATAGCACAAAAACTTTAAGGTTTACAATAATAGTTGATTTCATCAAAGTTGTATGAAATGTGATGAGCTTTAATTCTTACTCTCAAAGGATTTCGCTACACCACATCGTTCTCGAGTTAGGAGAGAAAAACTGGAAAAACGAACTTTCAAAGCTACCCCCACTCCACAGCGGCACCTGTAGTGGTGGGGGGGGGGCGGTTATCACACGATGTACAGTGGGGTTGTAATAGAAAAGTGAAACACGTGTGAGACGAGTTGAGAATGAATTTCACAGCCATGTGTGCATAAATTTTAGCTGTCAAAGTCAAACTCATCTCGTCTCACATGTGTTTCACTTTTCTATTAAAACCCCACAGGGGACACATGGTATTTAGTTCCTCTATTTGGATAGTTTTGGTTTAATTTGACTACATGCCAAGCCTGCGAAACTGATTTTAGAATTAAACTAAATCAACGAAATATAGTTTTGATGAAATAAAAATGGGGTTAAAAGGAGCCAAATTCATTAAATTTGGCTTTGAAAGAAAGTCTGCCAAATATTGAAAGAGCAAACCTCTCACGAAATTTAGTTATTGAAAGAGTGAAAACACGCGAAATTGAGGCTGGAAACAGCAAGAAAGCATGAAAATTAGGGTCGAAGGAGCCAAATCTCCGACATTTGGTAATAAAAGAGCGAAATTCCGCGGCGAAAGAGCAAAAATCAAGACATTTGGTTTTCAATCGAGCCCAGTTAGTTTTCAAAATTAATTAAAATTATAGAAAGGGCTCAAGTCATAAAAAATCGCTTTTTTTGTGAAGAATAAACCGGTTATAAGGAGCATATTACAAAAATTTTATTTTAGACAGTGAAAACCCCACGAAATTTGGTTTTAGTGCATTCGATTTATTTTGAAAGATCAAAACAGTCTGAAATTGTTTTCGTTTTCTAGGAGAGAAATATGTCAACGATTTTATAAAAAAGTTAATCGTTAGCGGCCGAAGAAGAGCCACCCCCTCCACTTTCGGACTGTCAATTGCCCGGGCCTCCGCGCCATCCGAGGGGGGAAATTCGTGCAGCCCTGTGAAACGAGACAAATCGGCCAAAAACGGTGACATCATGTAGTGAGAACTTCTTCAACGGCTCGAACTAATCAAAAATCCGCGTTGATTAATAAAATATGCGTTTTCCCCTCGATCGACTTTCTCGACTCTAGAGTGGCGGCCTGTCGAGGTCCGCATACATCAAGGCTCTAACATTGGGATTTAGGGAAGGCGATTGCGCAACCGATGACGCAAGCGGAAAACCGTGTACGGCACCTAAAAAATGGCCTAGGCGACCCAAAACGCCGGAATCACGACGAGAAATCCTTCAATGTCTCTACTGATCGAAATCTGTCGTAATTTTTGGGTTTTCTGGATCGTGGAACTTGAAAAGATACGCAGTTTCAACCAATTTTGATTTCGACCATTTCTCTAAAAATCTCTCATTCTGAAAAAATCGTCAAGTGGACAATTTTTAGACATTTGTTGTGTTTAAATTTGAGCCGAACGCGGTTAATGAGCTCCTCGGTCAATGCAGCCGATTCAAGGAGCACGATATCCAGTTTTCTATCCTAAAAATTACATTTCGGAGATACAATAGGCATTTTTCTCACATAAACCATTAATTCCAGGGGTGACATCCACTGATGTCAGTTGTTCAGCATGTACCTGTTGAAAAATGACTAATATGGGTAGGGGCCTAGCCAGCTCTTGATCTCGGGGGGCAGTGTCACTGGAGAATATTTCAGATGCACCGCTGCCAAAAGCCATGCATGCGAATGCATGCCGCTGCAGCCATTCGAGGATGAATCCCCAGCAAGAACAACAGAACTGAAAAAAAAAAACAAAAAAACACAATTTTCCTCCAGAAAGTGACAAAATTCGGAGCTAAAGCTTAAATTTTGGTCCCCTGCGACTCTTCTAGGCTCGGATATTATCGTGATTTAACTTATTAAATTGGGTCCTTCCTTTGTTCTTTGCAGGGAACTCAGAAGTCTGTAAACTGTCAAGTTACAGCTCTCAATAAGCGCGTAGGCACCTCTTGATCGTAGGAGATGGCACTTCTCCGAGAAAATCGCAGGATGTCAGGGACGGAAGAGACAGGCATTGGCACCCCCCCCCCCGCCTGGCACCACCCGTCACAGCAGGACTTCAGTTTTCGGTACATGCCTAAAGTCTGCATGGTGCAGGGGGGCTACACACCGTTTTCCAAAATCCCCCCTGATGGTACAGTTAAGTTGGGTTTCAAACGAGCTAAAGCCGGTGTAATTATAATTATGTATTTTCGAAAAAGCCAAACGTGCGAATTCGAAATTTTAACAGAGCCAAAAATCAGTTTTTAAGTGTACAAAATCTGTGAAACGGATTATTTACATTTTTCAACCCCACCAAATTTGGTTTTTAGCAAGCCAATATTTATAGAGCCAGACCCACGAAAGTGGTTCTTGGCCAAGCAAAACCGGCAAAAATCGCCGTTTGGCTAAGGCAGAATGGTGAAAAAATGGCTATTAAGCGCGCAAAATTAGTTTTTGAATGATGCAACGCCGCAAAATTGGGGTAGTTTCAGCATAAAACATCCGCAAAATTGTTTTTTTTTTTTTTTTAGCGTCCAACGTCCGAGAAATTAGAGGAAGTAGTTTGTTAAGGTGCCTTTACACTGCGCGAAACTTCCTCGCGAAACAGTTTCGCGAGGAAGCCTCGCGCAACGTGGGGTGTTTACACTAAGCGAAACAATTGAGGCGAGGCAAGGTGAGCCACCAGTTTGGGCGAGGCAGCCATGCCAAGAGGAATTGTTTTTTCGGTGCCGGGGACTGCGGAGGCCTTTTCATTGTTGGTTGCGACCGAACGAGGACAAACGAACGACACAATAATAAAAAAAAAAAAAAATAAAAAAAGTTTCACCCGGTCACTATCTGCGTCACCGAAAATGAACGCTACTTCTACTTCATTCACTATTTCCTCAGCACCCATCCCCTTTCACCGCGAGACAAAAGGGGCGTCTACACTAAGCGAAACAAGAAGGGTGAAACACTTTGATGCGCGCTAAAAAACCGACAACGGTTGGCTCGCCTCGAGACTGCCTCGCGCAACGTGTTTCGGGGTGAAACATCCATTTACATTACGCGAGACTTGCCTCGCGAGGGAGTTTCGCGCAGTTAAGGCGCTGTTCAAACGAGGCGGTTTTGCCGCGCGATTGGGCGGCGACGGCAAAAAACCGCCGCCGCCTTTCTGTTCACACGGCGCGATTTGGGCTGTTCAAACAAGGCGGTTCTGCCGCGTGGTACGACGGCAGCGGTTTTTTTGCCGTCGCCACCGCGAGCCGAAATGGAGTGGATACGATGTGCATCCCTACTCTTCTCATCTTTCCTACTGCTCCTTCACAATTTTTTGTTTTCCGATTATTAGTACAATGTCGCGACAAAGGAGGGACACATTAATTTGCGCCGTAGCTGAAAGTTGTGGTTTTAGTGCATTTCATTCTGAAAATGCACTATTTTAGACGAACCCCGCAGAAGAGTATGGGTTCATCCATATAACGAGGCCAGAGAAGAAAAGGGGCAGTTCGACCTATTTTTTAGTCACATTCGGAGCTACCACGACAAATTTGCGAATTATTATAGAATGTCCATAGAGACATTCGACGAATTTCTGGCCGTTCTGCGCCCATACCTCCAGAAAGAAGATACAATATAATTATAACTGCCTTCTTCCGTACACAACTTGTACCTACTGGCTGAAAAAAGATGAAGCGCCGTACAAAACTTATTGGTAGCAACAGCAAACAAGAAAAAAAAATGATAGAATTGCAGAAAATATAGATCTGAATCCTCCGTGGCACCCGTCCCCCCTTGTAATGGACATGCAGGCAATGTTCTCCTTTGAAGCGGTGCCGCTGCCGCGCCGCTCCGTTTGAACACTCATGTATAGTTCTATGTGTTTTCCTTCAAAGCGGCACCGCTGCCGCTTTTTAAAACCGCCTCAACACGCGGCAGAAATTTCTGCCGCCGCGGTTGCCGCGCCGCCACCGCCTTGTGTGAACAGACCTATTCACTCTTGTGTGTTCTTTCTCCCCTCGCGATAATCTTTAGCGGTCTGCCGCGCGGCAAACCGCCTCGTTTGAACAGCGCCTAAAGGCACCTTTAGAAAGTAGTTTGCGTGGGGTTGTGAATGAGCCAACCCCACGCAATTGATTTTGGAATGAGCGAAACCCACGCAATTTATTTTTTAATGAGCCAGACCCGAGAAAGTGGTTTCTTAGTGACCAGAACCCGCGAAATAGGTTTTTGAACTAGGACACACCGCGAAATTAGGTTTTCAGATAGCAAATCCGTGAAATTGGTTTTTCAGTGAGCGAAATATGAGAAATGATTGTTATTATGAGCGTTATTGACGAAACAAAACGTATCGACCCCGTATGTTTTCCACTTTTCGATGGCATATACTCAGGGGTGTGCAGCTCCCACACAACGGCTGTGTTTTCAAGTGTATGGGAGGGCAACTGCCCACCTCTGCCCTCTTCTGGCTGCACCTGTGGCTTTAGGGAGGGGCTAAATTACCGCAGTTACCATCCTATAGGGCCAACATTCAGAGCTAAGTTTAGCTTTGAAAGAATCACTTACTGGAGAGAAAAACTGTAGGTTTGTGGACTGGCAAGATCGATCAATAGCAGAGACGTTAGAGTTTTTGACGGATAACCACAGAAAATTCAGCTTATAGAGATTCATTAACGATTCCTAGCACCGAGTTAGTGGGTGAAATTTCCAAATCCACGTGTCACAGAGTTACAACCAGTCCAACACGGTCACAGCGATGAGGAGGTTCGGGCTTTAGGGATCGCTCGGATATCAGTCACATAGTTTTATGAGCAAAAGTCAAGGTTAAAAAATTTTGAACCCACCGACCAAGTGTCAGCGGTAATGGTCGCTGTCAGAAAACAAGGCTGAACAAATTAAACTGGGAACCGGTTCGGCTGTTCCTAGCTCTTACGAGGCACCCTCATTATTGCTGTCGAAATATAGCCGAAGCCTCGCCGATCCTAACCTTCAAGTGGGTCCTATTTTGGGGTTTTCGTTACATTCGATTTCAGGGGCTTGGAACCGAATGGTTTTAGGCGCTTTAAGCGCACAGATTCAAGACCTTCTGAACACGCAGTTTTGTGGCTTCTGTTTAAGCCAATAAATTAACAAAGTTCTAAGCAACGACTCATCCCAATAAGTAATTAGAGGCAGTTTGCGAATATCACAGCCAAGTTTTTAATTTCTCCCCTCAAGCCTCAGAAAAGTAACAGAGTGCTGCATCTTATCAGGTCTACATTTTCCATGTAATCTCCGAGGAGCAGCGTTATAAACCTCTTGAGAGGTCAGAATTGAAGCCTTTGTCAGGACACAAATAGAAAGTGATAGCGTGTAAAAGAGATGGGAGCCTGACGCAGAGAAAGAGCGTTAGTGTGTGTGAGTGAGAGAGAAATAAATCAGCGCACTGAAACCAGAAGCACTTTATCCCCCTCCGGTTCCACAGTTGACCGTGACCTACCGCAAAAAATAAAAGTGCAAAGAGAATAAACGAGCTTCCCGGGAACGACCTTTTCACTGCGCATAAAACCTTAAGTGTCTCCACTCCGCGAACATGTTAAGTCCACTGAACCTTGTCCCTAGAAAATTGCGGTTTAGAGAAATTTCAATCGTGAGACCCACGACATGCCGCGCCATCGTCATGGTCGAAAGTTTATTATTGGTAATAAACAATTATTCAACACTGTCTTAATTTACGCCTCAAGTTTTTGTACTCACGCTAATTCAGTGCCGGCGAACCATTTTTCTTTTTTTTAGTTCCACCTCCACGATGATGATCGCCCATATGAAAATCACGTCTCCGACGATAACGAGACACACGCAAAACGCGTCATTCCACTGACCGAGTGAACGAAATTAGTCACAGTCATGATTTCAGTTAAAATGCTGTTATCTAGAAAAATTTTAGCTATCACGGACAAATGTTAACGATAACGTCCCCCCATTCAGGGCGAATTCGTTTTCTTGTTTTGAAAAAAGGCACTTCACAGCTATGTTGCCGTTTAGACCCTTGAAGGACGAAACGCGACCTTGTCTTTTCTAGAAATAAATCGAGCCAGATGCGAGAAACTGAAGCGAATTAAGAACGACTTTTTGTGTGTGCTAACAGTTATAGAAGGAGGGAAAATAACAAAAATACCGAAAAAATAGAAAGGAAAAGTCACGAGGTCATATCATATCAGAACGAGATATCACTGCTCCTCACCTTCGACGGTTACGGCACGAGTGTGCGCGCGAAGATTCCCCACTGCTCACCGCTTTTTTTCGAAAATTTCAGTTCAACTTTTCTAGTTAGGAAATTTAATTAATTTTTAATTACCACGTACTTCTCTGACTCTATGTTATCGATGGAACGAGCGTCGAGCGTTTATCGGGTGAGTTGTGCTTGGATTCCACGCTCTCCACAGTCTCTGTCCGGCAGTTACCCACCAACCCACCACTCTGGGTGGGCGTGTACCAGTGGCGTAGTTTGAAGTGTTCATCATAAATCACAACATTCATAACAGTGTCGCGGTCGCGCTGTACACGAGCACGTGGGAGAATGCGTAGGCTAGGCGGCTAGGCTCTCACCTTTGAAGTTGTCGGGCTTGTTAGTGTGATACTTTAGAGTCGAATGCAAATTTTAGTCAAGATATGATGAACTATTAACAACGCGTTCACGTAAGTTCATTTCGTTAAATTCCTATTGAAAAGTTCGGCTATTGTGATGTACAGCAACCAGACCAGCCTTGTGGGATGACTAAGATGCACTGCACTGACATAGGCAGTGGCGTAGCGTGCTGAGAATGCGCCCCCCCCCCGCAAGACAAGGCTTATGGTGGAGAGGGTGCCCCCCATGTTCACAAGAAATAAGAAGACGGGAGGTTTGTTTCGTTGAAAAATGAAAACCACTGCATAAGTATAAGTACGCATTCACAAACACAAGAACACAACTCACTTGCACTGCGGCCGGCCGGCGCGGCGTCTCCCTCCCTCCATTGCTGAGCGCAGAGTCTACATTATTTTGACGTATGGCGTTTTTTGTTAGTAATTACGGCGCATTCGGTTCATTGTTTTAGTAAATTTAAATTGATAAAATACTCATGAAAAAGCTTTAAAAAAAACGCTGCGAATTATCGAACAATTCCTTATTATTTCGACTGTTTATGGGTTCATTATTCATGGATGTAGTCAAATCCGGCTTGAAATTACATGAAAATCGACACCCCACACCCCTACGATCCCTAATCCTTTGAAAATCCCCACTTTGGACCCGCTTTTGGCCTATAAAACCCCAGGGAGTTATTTGATCAAACTGATCAGATGTTATAGGACCAACTAGACCCCAAATCGAGTCTATGTGCGAAAGAACGAGTTTTTTCGAGCAATCCTAGAGCAAGATATGGCCTGGACGGCGGACGGAAATTTTTTTATTATTTCAGATTTGGATTCTACGCACTTTGAAACGTAAAACTACAAATTTTGAGGGGGGGGGGGGTCAAAAAATATTTTTTTGCGATACGATTACAATGACTTATTATTGAGAAATAATAAGTCAAAAAATTGTGTGAACGGCGCGGCGCCCCCCGCAGTCTGCGGGACTGGATGGGATTGCGGGAGCCACCCTGCGCCTCTGGACATAGGTCACCTGCAGTCCTGCACGCCTTCTCCCTTGCATTCACAGGTTTTTTTGTGTTGCGCGGGCCAACAGGGTTTGTATCGGAGGCGTAGATACATCACACACAGGCGTTCTATTATCACGTCCATTGATTTTCTGTCCACAGCGTTATAGCATTCAAGACTTCGAAAGACTCAAAATGTTTGGAATTGTGATCCGCAAAATTTTGGGTACTGAAAAACTCGTGGATTTTAACCTCGTCGACCATTTTGACACCTTTCCTAAACCATTTTTCTCCGGTTTCCGTGAATCAAGTCATTACAGGGGCGTAGCCAGCCCTTGTTCTACTGGTGGGCAGCTTCACTGGAGAATATGGCGGATGCACCACTCTGTCCATTGCAATCTTATATTCGGGGATGATTCTTTCTCAGCTAACGAACAGGGGCATTCAAGGTGACTAAAATTTTCTATAGGTGCCGCAGATTTCTCCCCTGCCAATCAGGCGGGAAAGGTGGGGACTGACTTCACCAGCAATCCTTTACTACCGATTGCTCTCCCTAAAGCAGCAGAGCAAGTTAATTTTGAAATTGAAGTTCACGAATTTTTAAAAATGGGTCTGTCCAAAACGCAGATCTACAAGATTAACACCTCACATCTGCAAGATTAACACCTCATATCTGCAGATAAACAACCAAAATTCCGTAATTCAACGAAAGTAGGACTATAATGAAAAAAAAAACAGTTACAGTAGACCAATAATAGGCACAACATAGCCGATCGTATTTTGAAAAGACAATAGTTATATAAGCAACTCACTCAATCAATCACTTTTGGTTAATTCGTTCAGCCTTAAATTGCATGCAACAGCCCATATCTCATTTGTCAAATTTGCCTCAATTTCGACCCTTCTTTAGTAATAGAACTAGCACTATTCCCCCCGTAGCAAGCAGATCTGCAGATTCATAAATGCCTGCAGATTGGCCCTTTTGCGTCATTTGATCGGCCTCAAATTGCATACCAGAGGTTTACATACGATTTGTGAAAATTTGCCGCCATTTCGACCCTTCCTTGTCAATACAACTGGCACTTCCTCCCGTAGCGGGCAGATCTGCAGATTCATAAAAGCCTGCAGATCGGCCTCTTTGCGTCAAATGTTCAGCCTCAAAATGCATCTACAGCCATTCATATAATTTATGAAGATTTGCCTCAATTTTGACCCCTCCTTGTCAATATAACTGGCACTTCCTCCCGTAGCGGGCAGATCTGCAGATTCATAAAAGCCTGCAGATCGGCCTCTTTGCGTCAAATGTTCAGCCTCAAAATGCATCTACAGCCATTCATATAATTTATGAAGATTTGCCTCAATTTTGACCCCTCCTTGTCAATATAACTGGCACTTCCTCCCGTAGCGGGCAGATCTGCAGATTCATAAAAGCCTGCAGATCGGCCTCTTATTTTGTTGTAGGAATTTTAGGTGTTAATCTGCAAATTTGGGGTGTTAATCTTGCAGATCTGTAGAGCGAGTCGTTAAATCTCCAGATCTGCGTTTTAGACAGACCCTTCAAAAATCCCAACTCAATAACAATTAATAGGTAATGTACTGGGTCTAGTGCAAAGGCGGTTGGGACTGCTCTTGACGTAGATGAAGGACAGTGATGGCCGCAGATCTGCGGCACCTATAAATAGTTTAGACACCTTGAGGGGCATTAGTACAAACCCGTGTGACCCCGACCGTTCGTACCAAACGAAATACATATAAAGGAACAGGATTGCTTGATTGATTGGTACTTGATTGATTCAAGTACCAATTCCACGGTTTTGTCTCCGCAAAATTTCTCGCAGTTGGCTGATTTGAGACCCATTCTGCTGGTTGGTAAGAGCGACAGAGTGAGCGTGAGGCCGAATTTATTCACTGAAAGAGCGATTGGCTATGAGACCTTGCCCCCCCCCCCTCACTCCCACCAACAACAACTTAAGGGCGGTATAATCATGGAAAAATGGTAAGAACCGGCACTTAGCACTAGAACCGGTAATTGATTTTTTAGTGAGCAAAGACCACGGACAGGGTGTATTGTAGGCTAAATAAATCCCGAAAATTGTATTTTTTAGCGAGCTTAACCTGAGAAATGATTTTTTGGTGAGCATTGAAGGAAGATGTGGCGGCCCGGTAGAATTTGTACTTTTCGATGGGCAAGCTGTACGCAAGGGTGGGCAGCTGTCCCACTACTGTCCGACTCTTGGGGAAGGCAACTGCCCCCGCTCTGACTGCGTCAATGACTTTGAGGGGCTAAATTACAGCAGTTGCCGTCCTAAATGGAACCCACATTTCAAGTTCAGCTCTGAAAGTATCACTTTCCGGAGAGAAAACCGTGGACCGACAAAATCGGCAATAGAATGCTACAACAACAGATTCCCAGCAGAGAACAGAGATGTTGGTTTTTGACGGATGACTTCAGCAAATTCAGTTTCTGGGGATGAAATAACGATTTCTAGCGCCGAGTTCGGAGTTGATAAACTACCAGGGGCCTTAGTACACTTAGTACGAACCAACATATACATATAAACCTGGATTGCTCATAGCGGGCTGGAGGGGTGCGCCGTCTCCTGATAAAATAGTGACCAATTTCCCATCTTTCTTTCTCTTTCTCATTTCGTGTATTTATGGCAACTAGGTCCTTATTTTGAAACCCCATCCCTCTCATCAACTTTCTGATGACCCCACTTCATCAGCAATGATGAGCAATCCTGTTCCTTTATATGTATATCGTTTGGTACGAACGGTCGGGGTCACACGGGTTTGTACTAATGCCCCTCAAGGTGTCTAAACTATCTATAGGTGCCGCAGATCTGCGGCCATCACTGTCCTTCATCTACGTCACGAGCAGTCCCAACCGCCTTTGCACTAGACCCAGTACATTACCTACCCCATAAATACACTTCCATCGAATCGACATAGAATCAACGTCGATAGACGTTTTTTCGTTGATGAGGATAGTTCATCGTATAATCGACGTCGATTTTGCCTCGGTACCATAATGTTGATATATCGACCGTGATACGATATTGGTGTAACGTTGAGCTATCGATGTGTTTTATTCGACGTAAAATATTCGTTGAAATCAACTCGATGTAAATACGTTGTTTCATCGATCAAGATGCGACATCGATGAGACGTTGAGCTGTAGGCGTGTTTCATTCTACGTAGAATCGACATAGAATCTACATTGAAGTCACTAACTATTGTTCCGACAGTTGTAGCCTGTTAGAAAAAGTACATTTCATTTATGCGACCGCATCCAGTCAAACTTAAACGTAATTTTGAATGGAACCAATAAATTTTAAATACAATTCTATCGTGTCAGTTACTAAGAGTATAAGTCAAAAATTAGCCATTTTCCGTTCTTGCACTCAGCTTGACGGCCTGCCTCTACTCTTCTGTTCTCAAGAGTATAAGTCACGAAAAAAACCGAATTCCTATTCCTAAGGGGACTTGTACCTAACAGTATTGATTGGGTTTTATTTAAATAGAAAAGTTTGGAACGCTCTCTTGAAAACTTCAATTTTTTGACTTATACTCTTAGTAACTGACACGTTAGAATTTAGGCCGTGAAAAAACCCCACACCCCGGGGTTCCGTTAAACAAATCGCGACATAATTGCACCAGTACTCGACATTTCTTAAAAACATTGCTAAAAATAGATCCTTGATTGATTTTAATGTTTTATGCGAGCAATGGTCTTGTAGAAAACCCTCTTCAAGAAAATCCAAATTTTGAAAAATAATGTGCAAGTTTCCTATACTATATTGAGCTTCCTAAAACTAATGTTTTTTAGATTACGTAAATTGCCAGATCGGTTACAATAGCTTAATGTGTTAGTGGTATAGCACATAATATATACCAACGCAAAGTTTCTGGGTTCAAATCCCGAATACATTTTTATTCATTTTATTTAATTCGTTCATTGTTTGACCCATCGACGTCTAATCAACGTAGAATCGCGGGACATTTTTGACGCGATGTCGACTCGATTTTTGATCGATCATCGACTTGATGAATGACGTTGATTCGATGTCGATTCGATCGAAGTATGTTTATGGGGTATTAATTGTTATTGAGTTGGGATTTTTGAAGGGTCTAAATCTGCGGCACCTATAGAAAATTTTAGTCACCTTGAATGCCCCTGTTCGTTAGCTGAGAAAGAATCATCCCCGAATGTAAGATTGCAATGGACAGAGTGGTGCATCCGCCCATATTCTCCAGTGAAGCTGCCCACCAGTAGAACAAGGGCTGGCTACGCCCCTGTAATGACTTGATTCACGAAAACCGGAGAAAAATGGTTTAGGAAAGGTGTCAAAATGGTCGACGAGGTTAAAATCCACGAGTTTTTCAGTACCCACAATTTTGCGGATCACAATTCCAAACATTGAGTCTTTTGAAGTCTTGAATGCTGTAACGCTGTGGACAGAAAATCAGTGGACATGATAATAGAACGCCTGTGTGTGATGTATCTACGCCTCCGTGAATGCAAGGGAGAAGGCGTGCAGGACTGCAGGTGACCTATGTTGGTTACCTGCAGCCTGAAGGACTTGATACACTCAGGGGTAGACAAATTACAGCTTTTTGAGTAATTAATTACAAATTACTTCCAAAAAAGAGGATTAATTACAAATTACCAATTACTTTTCACTTCCACGAATAATTATAAATTACAATTACTGTAATTGAATTACTTTTTCAATTACCAATTACCCAAGAGCAGGATTTGTGAAACGCAAGCGTCTTGCTCTTTGTTCACTGTCATTTTTTTAGTTCGTCCAGCCAACAATCGAACGTCAGAACAGATCTTCAAGATAGGAAGCAAGAACAGCATAGCCCCAAGCTTGCCAAGATGTCAAGCGCATTGCATGAGCAGGGTTGCGAACTGTCCTGGGGTATCGCGGATAGTCATAATTTGCTGATTTGGCTAATTTTGTCCCGTGTCCCGACCAAGGACGTCCTGGGACGCAATATATCCCGGACTCTTTATGTATTTCTTTTTATGCAATGGCAGCTTTATGTGGTTCGATATTTTTGCGCTTTGAGAACTTTGTGGTTAGGGCTATTTAGATTGGAGTTTCTTGTGGTTCGAGCTTTTTGTGGTTGGGGTTTCGATCTTTGAAACTTTTGTACCGTGTTTCTCAAATTTCAAATTGGCAACCCTAAGCTTGAGGGTATCGCTCGTGTCATAATTACTTTGAAACTCTTATTTTTCATTTATACACAAATTATCGAACAATTAGGGCGATAGTTTTTGTTTCACAACTCTTATTTTTCAGTGAATTTCATGGAAAAACTCCTCCAAAAGCTCCAAGTAAGGCGCGAGATAGTACCCACTGAGTTTTCTAAATAATATTATTGGCTATGAAGATGGGGATGGGAATGTAATTGGTAATTGTTAATTACAAATTACTTCGAAGAATTGCTTTTAATTACAAATTACCAATTACTAATTGTAATTGAATTACATAATTCAATTACACGTAATTCAATTACTGCCCAGCCCTGGATACACTGACCACTGTCGTGCTATGAAATAGCTTGCCTGGAGCCTGGCTAATCACGCCCTAAAAGTGGCTCAAAAAAAAACCATTCGTGCCCAAGAAATGGCGAAATTTAACATTCCTAACTGCCTAACTGAGCCTCCTCGCAGTGGAAAATGGAAAATAATGGGTCTTGAAACTTCAGACGATTCATGCCCTAGACGTAGCCAAACTGAGTAAACTGGGTCGAAACTCGTCAGTTGTGTTATAAAATTGAGATAGAACCGTCAAATTTGGTTTTGGTGTGAAATCGCCAGTTTTTATAGTGACATCTTCAGTTGGTGAGGGGGGTGGGCGGTAACACGTCAGCTTTGGCAAGAAATTGTACGTTTTTTGAGTAAAATCTCCTCTTGAGGGATAAAATCGGCCGTTTTGAATGCAGAGTGTTCGGTTTAAGTAAGATCATTGGTTTTTATATCAGTTTGGGTTAAACCGTTTAGTTTTAGCGTGAAATCATCAGTTTTTTGGGGGGTAAAACCTTGGGTTTTAAAATTGCCAGTTATGCTGTGAAATCTTTAGTTTAGGTGTATAAACACTTCGGCTTTGGCGTAAAATCGTCAGTTTTGAAGTAAAATATTCAGTTATATGTGTATTCAAATCTCTAGTTTTAGCTTTAAAAAACGTCAGTTCTGAATTAAAATCGATATTTTGTTAAGAAATGTTGGAGTTTTACGTCTCTCAGACAAAACGTTGATGAAAAGTCGGACACCCAGTGTATTTGAGTGCCAAGCCACTTTTCTAAAAGTATCGATTTCCGGGGAAAACATTGTCAGTTTTTTGGATAGGAAATCAGGAATAAAATACTAAAACCGATAGTTTCCCGACGATTAAGTTAGTTTTTGATGGATTACGACCTTTAGTGTGAAAACTCAATTTCAGGGGAAGAATTTGACGATTTATTGCGCCTAATTCAGATTTAATGAACTACCAGTTCTTTTGCTGGGGTCCCTAGAACATCCGACGTATTCTGCCCACCCCTGGATAAAGGGCTGGCTGCTGGCTACGACGCCCCTGGAAACAATAATCACACCGTGACATATCACAAACACAAAATAATAATAAATATAAACTGAAAAGTGACAAGTTTTCACGCCGTGGTAGGCGAAGACGATAGTAAAGGCAAAAGCGATATGTATCAGTAGTTTGAGGCTTTGGGAACATGAGCATTTGTTGCTGTTTTGTAACCCAATTTTGCAGATTTTCGTTCTGTCAAAATCCTATTTTAATGGGTTTGACTCTTTTCAAAATCCGGCCCGCTGAAACCGCATGAATTTGACTTTTCAGGCACAAAACGGGCTGTAAATCGTCAAGATAAATTACCTACTTATCTAATAGAAACCCAAACTTCGTGATTTTGACCCTTTCTGAAACTAATTTTGTGGATTTGGCACCTTCAAAGCTCAATTAAGCCATGATTTCACTATTGAGAAAAGCGATTTCGTGGGGAAGGCTCTTGAAAACAAAATCTAACAGTTTGGCTTTTTCTAAAATTAATTTCGCGGAGTTGGCTCTGAAAAGCCCAGGCTTATTTTGCATTGCGTGGTGAAAATTGTGCTATAACTCAGAGCGCGTATACGTTTTGCTAATCCATATTTTTGTGGTAAAATTTCGTTCAATTTGTTGGGGACTACTAACTGCATAAATCTGACGCTTTTCAAAATCCAATTACTATAATTGGTCTCTAGGGTGCCAACCTCAAGTTTTGGGACTTAAAGCTGATCATATGGGTCCGATTTTGCCGGTTTATTTGATGGGTAGGAAGTTTTTAGAAAAAATTATAGTTATCATCAATCAGTCAAACTTATTTTGAGCCGAACGGTTAATATCTGGAACTGAACAGCACGCTGTCAGCTCAATTAGCTGACATTCCTTCTTTTGTGTGTAATACAGTTAGATGCTGGGTGAGGTAACCTCAAGGTTTCGGCCAACTAATCAGATGCCGCAGGGGCCCTATTCCGTGTTCTGGGGGTGAAAACTTCCAGTTTTCGTCTAATAATGTGAACTTTGGGTTCCATTATCTGGGGTTCAGATTCTGTGGCAGATGAGTGGTAGAAGATTGGCGTACATGTATTTGAATTTCCCTCTCTTGAATCTCACTTTAGAGCTTCAAAACAAGACAGTCCAATTTACTGACCAAGAGTTTTCTCAACTGACCTGCTACTTGAAATACTCGAATATAGCTGATCTTTAGCACACGTTTCATGCGTAGGTCAATTCGCCTTGTCCTTGCATGTCGTTCGATTGAGGAAAATTCAGGAAAATCGTACTGACCAGGGGGTTTTCTCTACTAAATAGGTTACTCAGCATCGTTCGTCGTCAGCGTTGGACTGTAGCTGAATGGTGCCATATGTCCATTTTTGAACTATAACTGTCGTACTCAGCCAGAGCGCTAAGAGTGACGGACCAGGCAATTAGTTTCTGGGTCGGGGCTAAATAGCTTGCGACGAGAAAATTCCGGTCATGTAGCCACTGCGGAGGACCAAATGTGTCAGAATTTCTTGGAACAGTGAAATTTGCCGGACAGTGCTGGCAATTAGCTAGGGATTCAACAGTTTGACACGTGTCGAAGGGTGACCTGTAGGATGGGGCGATGGGTAGTTTGAGGTGTAAAAAAACTAAATGTTTACATTGGGAAAATTGACTGTTCTCCCTCCAACCCCTTCTCGTTTGTTGTCATCGCTTTTTCCGATGGAACTAAAAATCTCCCCTTTATGCGATGTCGCGAAATGTAAATTCTGAACTCTTATAATACGAAACACGTTTTCTTTCTTAGCTATTTGAACTTGACAGTGACGGGGGGGGGGATTGTCTGAGTGAAGGCCAGCACTTAAAAGCTTGTATGCCTCCCCCCTCCTTGCACCACCAACTGTCGCTATAAAATAGAAAACGTATTTGTTTCTAGGAAAAAAATCAAAGCGTTTTTGGCGATCAAGGGGAGGGGGGAAGTGTAGCTCTTGAGAGACGAGTGAAACGGACTCACAAGAAAAACGTGTTTTCCTACAAAACGT
Source organism: Corythucha ciliata (assembly GCA_038030265.1). Taxonomy (NCBI): domain Eukaryota; kingdom Metazoa; phylum Arthropoda; class Insecta; order Hemiptera; family Tingidae; genus Corythucha; species Corythucha ciliata. The sequence continues at coordinate 20,857,753 of CM075942.1, read as the reverse complement.
TATAATTTTAAAGCCCAGGCTTTCCAGAATGAAAAAAAAAATCGGTTTCTAGACGACACTAAACATGGCTCTTTTGATGTCCAATCGAATAGTTTTGGTGTGTGATCTTCACCTCTTGGGAATCGCTCCCAAGCCCACTCGATCACTCCACTGAAAAAGCTTTCCAAACCATTTTTTCTCAGAGTCATCGAAAGCCACTACATGTCTGGAAACATAAAAAGCCCAACTATGGGGTTGCTCTCCAGATGCACTAAAATCGGGCTTTTTGTGACTGTAAAAGGAATTGTCCGGAGTTTTTAAATTTTGAGGCTTACGAAGTTTCAAAATGATGGGCTTTAGTATCCTTTAATTGGCGTTTTGCATGCCCGTTTCACAAGTTTCTGGTTGAAAAATTGATGATTTAGCAGATGGTGTGGACGAACCATATTTCTGGAGGCTAGAGCTGCTTTAGTATTGTGTCACTAGAGAGCGTCACAATATTATTATTGGGGAATATAACAACAATGCAGTTGTTGGAGTTTGAATAGGAAGGGGGGGGGTTCCTGAGGATCACTTGGCTGTGGCTAAGGCCACCCAGTCGAAACAACCCTCCTTCCACGCCAGTCTTCTTCTCTTTTCGTTCTCGTGGAACACAAAACTGGGAGGCGCCCGCTTGCTTTCAAACAGCCGCGGTCAGGGCCGCACGCAACACGCAGTTCTTCAGTGCCTCGCCCACACGAGTTATGGACAAGTGTGGGGTGGTTCGTTTGAGGAGGGGTGGACAAATCTCGGATGGGGTTAATACGCGAGCGCCGAAGAGCTTCCCCCATTCCCTTCGTCTTGTCAGCCCATTTCCCCGACGTGAATCTCTTGCACCGTGGCGAGAACTTCAATGGTTTTGTTCCAGAGAGATGAGATGCGTGGGTCGGTCCTTGTTTCTCGAAGACGGGAAAATACCTGTGGGAGGGTGTTTCATGGGGGAGAATCGAAACGCTTTGAGCCAGGATGTTGTACGTTGTGAAGAGGTCTGTTTGTGGAATGGGTGTCGAGGGGTTTCCGATCCCATCCGTTCCATAATATACAAGAACAGTGTGCCACCTCCGCGCCTTTTGGGTAATCGACTGTTGTCCCCCCGACCCTTTCACATCCCACCAACAGACACGCCATCGTCATTCCGGGACTTCTGTTCTACAACTCGTTCTCTGGGGCAGGGTCGCGGTGATAATGACCTGGAGGGTGAGATGCTCAAGTAGTGGGTGGAGCATTGGGGGGGGGGGGGGTAGAATTTCATTGATGAAAACACGCCGCGTTTGCGGGGGCGTGAAGCCCCTGAACAAGAATGCCGAACTCGTTCGTTCTTTAAAACAAAATCGTCAACCGTCCCCCTCACAAACACACCCAACATAAAAGTCGATGTACTGTTTCCGGTCCTAAGGACTGTGTATTGTACACGCTGAACGCCTCCGCTCCTTAGAAATTTACCAAGAAAGACGGAAGTAGTGGGATTGAAACAGAAGAAAAAACGTGTATCGCTCTGAATTAATAATGAACTGGCGATAGAGTTAAGACACGTTTACACGTTTCATTGACCAATCTTGGATCATAAAATTGAAAAAATTACGCTTTAGTGTCGATTCATTGAGAATTGTGATAACTCAGGTAGGTACTTGGAAAATGACTCATAGTCAGACCAAGGCTCTTTGCTATCAACAAGGACTTTTTTCATTAATTAAAAGTAATTTAACAATAAATCAACTATATGAATGAAACGCTAACATAACATCATATCGCGTCCTCTATAACCATTGAGCTAACTATAAACATTCATATTCCTGTCCCGTTCAATCGAAATAGAGAAGGTCTAAAACAGAGGGTTTCATCCCATTAAAGACCATTAAAAAGCTAACGCAAATGTGGCACGAAACCCATTAAAGCCAGCTAACATCGACCCTTTGAAATATTGCCCATCACGCAGTGTATCTTACTATACTTATCAAGAATAATAAAACTCGTGGGGGGGGGGGGGAATTGAAGCCCACTCCATTTAATTGGCGGGGAACTAGGGGTTTTTTGTGAGTGTCAAGCACGCGTGGTCCAATGGAGAAAAATTGTGCTTCATGAAACATTTTTCTATTGCATTGTGGGTTTTAAGATTTTCCACACGCGCTGCAAGACCAAACAAACGAAAAATTTTGTTCTTAAAGAACTTAAGGAGCTTCTAAAGAGATGGCGTGGGGGGAAGCGTTCGAAACAAAACAAATACATTATGTGAAGCTCTCTGATACAGAGTGGAGTGTTTCTTTGGTGAGAGAGGAAGTTATAAACTCCCCCCCCCCTCTTGCCACTCATCATCTAAAAAAAAGTCAAAAGGATATCTAATTTTAAACCAATGAATGATGTATCCTTGTTTTATTAGGAGCTTATCAAAAGGAGTAACTGACTTCCAAGCACGTTTCTCGGTTTAGACGTAAACAATTTTTGGGAAAAAAACCGTCACATTTCTTGCATTTATCACAGCGAATTCAACAATGTCGCATAGGAACACATTTGGCCGTTTGGCAGTCAATGCAATACAGCTCCTAAAAATGAAAAAGGGTCACACTCACCCACCCCCTCCAATTGAAAGAGCTAAATCCGCAACATATTTTTTTTTGTTTTGTTTTGTTAACGAGTCAACCAAGCAAAATTTGTTATTTGCATGAGCCAAGCGGCTAGCGGCTAAGCCATACAAAACTGCCTTTTGAATGGGTCGAAGTGGGAAATTTTGTCTTTAAAGCAGCGAAACCTGAGTTTGTGCTTTAGGGTGGGCCATGAGTATCGCGAAATTTGGTTTGTATTTTTGTTTTGTTCTAGATATCTGTATTATATTAGGTATCTGTATCATAACAACTGAGCCTGAGCCCATCAAGTTAATTTACTTACATACAATTTACTACATTATTTGAGTTCATAGTTCAGTGACCTTCCTCCTACGGGCATGCATGTGTCGCAGGATTTTTGTCGAATCAGTCTTTTTCTAAAAATCCTAGCATTTTTGTAAAACGCCGCCTTTTTGTAGAACAATCTGGTTTTTCTCAATTAGCCTGGACTATTTAGCCTTATTGCAAATAGCCTGCAGTCCTTCAGGCTCATTATCGAAGCAAGTTACGTTACCAAAAAAAGCCTAACTTGTCTAGGCTCTTTGTAAAGAAGCTTTACTCGTTTCGCCGTATTGTGTTACATCCAGCCTACTAACTGATAACGAATCACTAGCGTGCCCAGGCAGATAGGTCAGAAGCTATCTTGACTGAAAGAACGATTCATGTCAAAGACAAGGAAGCTTCATAAATACCAAAAATCGCCACGGAAGGCTTCTGGAGGACCGGAACGTCCATAAATACCGGAGGAACGTTCATAAATACGGCCATAGCCCTAGCCTAATAGTTATTCGAGAGCTGGCGACAGTCCTATTCAACCGGAATAACATTTGTCCTAGTTGATAAATGTTGTGTAGAGGAATACGAATATGAGCGTCTGCCTGGGGCATTTACCCTCAGCGGGCAGTCAAATCCCTGAATTTGGAACATGAATCATCCGAAAGAACACATTCTTGAAACTTGTCTCATTTGGGAGGTTTTTAGGAGCTTCTGCCTGGGGCATTCGCCCTCAGTGGCCAGTTTCATGACTATGTATTCCACCGTTAGGTTAATGTCTCAAATTTGGAGAATTTGATTTGCTGCTGGCAAACGCCCCAGGCAGACGCTCATTTTCGTATTCGGCACTATAAAACCGGTTAAATATGACTAAGTTGATAAGTTCATTCGGTTCATTCTGACTGGCCCCCGAGAACAAAATATGCCTCAAGGAGACGACGCCAACAGACGCTCACGTTCGTATTCAGCTCCATAAAACCTATCGAATGGGAAAAGTTTCAGGACTATGTTCCTCTAGTTGAGTGGGACTGTCGCCGGCTCTAGGTCAGTGCACAACGTACTATTTTCATCAGTGTTATTTTTCAGTATTGATGTATTTTGCATTTTTCTACAAAATAATGAGCGGTTTGATTCAGGAGGTGTTTTTTTTTTATATTTCTTCACAAAAAGGCTGTTAATCATTCAGCCTTATTGTAACAAGTACATTAGGTTCGCACAGAGCCTGAAAGCCCTCAGCCTATTTTAATAAGGCTAAAATAGTCCAGGCTTCTATAAAAAGGTGGCGTTTTACAAAAAGGCTAGGATTTTTAGAAAATGACTGATTCGACAAAAATCCTGCGACACATGCACCTCACTGTCAGTACCGCGACAGCACAAGGTCCATGGGTTTTTTCTCCGTTGCAGCCGCCTGACGACGTTCCCGGTTTTTTTTTTTTTCTTTTTTTCTTTTTTTTTTTGAGTTGTTACAAATTTTCTTTTCTCGGTTATATTAAGCGACTGCTTACCGTTGTCCACGAGGCGAAGTGCTTCAGGGTTCATATTGAAGGAGATCCTTTTTGTTGCTCAAGCAAATATATTTTAAAGAACAGGAAAATAATCCAAGTTATATTTTTCTTGTTTACCAAACAACAGAATTTTTAGATAAAATAAAAATGTTTTAAGTGAAGACACCACAATATGGTTCCGAAAACGTTGTTAGTGTTTGAACGTATGCTGCTCAATTACTTCTCTTACGCTTTCCAGTTTCCACCAGGGGCGTAGACAGCTTTTGATCTAGGGGAGGGCAGAAGATGTCGGATATTCTAGAGACCCTAGCAAAAGAACTGGTAGTTCATTAAATCTGAAATAGGTGCATTAAATCGTCAAATTCTTCCCCGGATACTGAATTTTCACAAAAAGGGCAGTAATCCATCAAAACTAACATCTCCGTTGGGAAACTGTCGGTTTCAGCCTTCTATTCCTGTTTTTCTGTCCAAAAATTGGCAATGTTTTCCTCGGAAATCGACACTTCGTAGGAAAGGCTTGGCACTCAAATACTGGGTGTCCGAGAGACGTAAAAATCTAACATTTTATAAATCGAACTTGACGTTTTTAACCCAAAACTGAAGATTTCACTGGAACTCAATATTTTACTCGTCAAAACTGACTATTTTCCCCCAAAGCTGATGTGTTACTCCTAAACCAACGATTTCACAGCACAACTGGTGATTTTAAAATCCAAGGCTTCACCCCAAAAATTGATGATTTCATCCTAAAACTGGCGGGTTTAACCCTAACTGATGAAAAACGAATGATCTTACCAAAAAAGACCACTCTGCATTAAAAACTGCCGATTTTTCACTCAAATTACGATATTACTCAAAAAACGTACGATTTCGTGCCAAAGCTGACTGTGTCCCCCCCCCCCACACACACCATCGCTGAAGATGTCAATAGGTTTCATTCAAAAAGTGAATATCTTACACCCGAAACGAAGATTTCCCCCAAAATTAGAAATTTTACTCCTAAACTGACAATGTCACACTGCAAATAAAGTTTTCTTCAAAACGGACAATTTTAGGCCAAAAAGGACGATTCTGCCTTGAAAAACAACGATTTCACTACAAAACTGACGAATTCATCCCAAATGTGACGATTTTATACCAAAGCTGACTTGTTGACCCATAACTGAAGACATCACTACAAAAACTGGCAATTTTACCCCAAAACGGACTGTTTTCTTACCATTTCATCCCAAGAACTTTCTTAAATTGACGATTTTACTCTAAAACTAGTGGTCCCCCCCCCCCAAAAAAAAGATTATTTTACCTCAAAACTGGATATTTTACTTCAAAACTGATAATATCACAGCAAAACAGGCGTTTTTAGACCAAACCTAACGACTCTGTCTTGAAAACTGACGATTTCAAGACGAAATTGAATATTTCACTACAATACTGGTGATTTTACCAGTCACCAGTTTCCTCCAAATGAAAATGGAGGTTACCTCAAAACCGGCAATTGTATCACAAATCCGGCAATTGTATCACAAATCCGGCGAGTTTTAACCTTAAACTTTCAACTGAAAACTGATGTTTTTAATGTAAAACTGGCGATGTCACGTTAAAATCAAATTTAGTGGGTTTTCGATTGTTGTTTTGCTTAAAGAATTGTGTGCTTCGCTCTACTAAATATGGCTTGGAGCCGCCTAAAAATGGCTAAACTGACTATTATAAATCACGCATATTATGACAATCTGTGCCTAGAAAATGACAAAACTGACCATTCGCGATCCGAAAATGGACAAGGTCGCGCGTTCAAAATTGCTAAACTATAACCTTTCGTGCTGTAAACTCGACATAACTGACTAACTGACGATTTGTCCCCTGGAAATAGTCAAAGTGACTATTCATGCCCTAAAAATCTTATGCCCCATTAAGAAGATTATGGGTAAACTTTCCCCATTAAGAACATGGGGCTCCCTTCCTATTTCCTATTTGCAACTATTTAAATATACAAACTCCATTAATTCATGCACTAATGGTGTCAAACTGGCAATCCAAGCTCTAAAACAATGGTCAAACTGATGGTGCAGCTTACGATTCGCCTATTGAAAATGGCTAAACTCACTATACGAGCATTAAAACATGGCCAACTGAGTATATTTTCGCCCTTATTTCGCGGCCTATAAACGATAAACTACCGGCTTTTGTTCCCACACCGAACTAAGGAACTATAATACAGCACGAGTACGGCAATGCACCGTCTTAGGTCCCGCCAAGCAGTATCATTGGCGGATAAAAGGACAGAGCAAATGGAGCACTCGCCCCTCCCATGGTGGAGGAGGGACATTTTTAGAACGTGAACTGACAGTTTGATATTTTAAAGAATCGTCAATTAAATCAATTCAAAAAGCGAATGGCTAGTTTGGCCATTTTCGAAGCCAGTTGAGTCAGATTTGCCAATTTTAGGGCGTGAATAGCGGGTTTTGGCTATTTCTAGGGCACGACCAGTGACTTTACACAATTTCAAGGAGCTTAGCGATTTTTGGAGCGCGAATGATTCGTTTTGCCATTTTCAAGGCACAAATTGTGGCTACTTTTTTTTTAGAGCCAATTGAGTCAGATTTGCCAATTTTTAGGGCACAATTGCCAGTTAGGGTATTATGAAGGTGCGAATAATCAGTTTAGACATTTTTGCATAGCAAATGGTCGGTTTCCATTTTCAGGGCACGAATCTCATCAGTTTTAGACACTTTCATCGCTAGAATCTTCAGTTTAGCCCTTTTTTGGTTGAATTTAACTCAGATTGGCTAATTTTAGGCCATGAATAGATAGCTATTTGGCTATTTTTATGGTAAAAGTCGTCAGTATAGACATTCAAAGCGCGAATCATCATTTTCCCAACTTAGGGCCAAGTGTGTCAGATTTGCCTATTTTGTGGCATGAATCGTTATTTTGGCCATTTTTAAGGAACGAATGGTTAGTTTTAAATTTTGAATTGAATGGTCCGTCAGCCATTTTCAGGGCACGCGATTATCTTCAGTTGAGACATTTTCGTGGAGTGAATTGTCAGTTTAGCAATTTTGAGGGTCAATTTAAGTCAGATTTGTTAATTTTAGAGCGTTCATAGACAGTTCGGCTATTCTCAGGTCATGTTTTCCATTCAATGCAATACACTCCGTGGGGTGTAAAGTCTTCCATTCGTTCTCTCTGAATCGAAACATATGCTTATGGAGAAGACGGGACCTCACTTGTGTGGTGCGTTGAATGGAAAACGCTATAAAAGCTGCAGAACTAAATTGACAATTTCCAATGCGATTGTACTTCTAGCGATGAAATTTCGTCGTTATTAGCCAAATACGCTACATTCATTATTTTGAAGCCTATGAAGATGTCATTGGTGTGGCTAAAGAACGTTTTTTTGAGGGTACTTATGACCGTGAAAATGAAATATTTACTATACAAATAGTTAATAAATTAGCTTTTAAATTTTTTAACGAATAGTATCCACTCAATTTTACATTATTCATAGTAGGAATACATACATTATATTCGGTACCCCCTACACCGACGTTGCATAATATCGACCGCTCAGTCTCTGCGCAAGACCTTGAGATACCCATTCACCATTTTTGGTTCTTTCAGAAATTTCTACGGAAAATCCCCTCCGCCTCTTGCGCTAAGCCCACGCATAGCTCTTTGTATTGAGCGCATAAAACTTAATTTAAAAAATAAATATAAAATATTTAAAATGACGGAGAGCGTACGGTTTGACCGAGACCTGTTTTTTTTTTTGGTCCCCTCGTCGATCAAGGATTGTGGTAGGACTTTTATTTGTTTTATTTTTATGACTTCCTTTTTTTTTCCTGAGATATTTTTGTTCAAATTTTGAAAGCGAGTGGGAGGTTACTTCCTGGAAAAATGACATTGCTCCCTCCATCCACCAGACACGTAGCCTAGCCAGTCATTTTGTTGAGCTCATCTTTCTGAATTGATAATCTTGTGATTGAGGTTCTTAGAATAGTTTAGAAGGGGTCGGAATTGTTGAAAGATCTTTGTTGTTGAGTAATGTTGAAATAAACAACATTTAAGAAAGAAATTAAAACGAAAGGAGTAATGTCATGATGTCATTTAATAAAATAAATAGTACATATTAAAAAAAAAATCGTTGTTTTAGGAAGTGTCCCCCTCGACCCCATGCCAGGAAAGCCATTCCTCCCCCTCACCAAAACCTTGTCCGCATATAGTGCTTTCCCCTCCCGACCACTCTTAAAATTATACTTTTCCTCCCGTGTATCAGACGTGGGATGGAAAGGTCGACTCGGTGCCGGAGGACCAACAAAAACTAACATATTCTCACAACGACTGAGAGAAAGAGGATGCGCGTCCCTAAAAGAGCAAGTGTGGGCGTGGGCGGATACCGTACCTCGACCCCTTGCCACAACCATCGCGAGCAGGTTCCCATCCGTCGGGATACTGGCTGAGGCGAAGTCGATTCAACACCGGTGGGGTACAGGCCTCACCCAGACAGTAAACCAGGGAGGAGAACTCCCCCTGACGCCGATTAGTACACCTAGGAGCGTCGTCCGGGTCCGGGGAAGCTCCTGACCAAAAGGAAGAAGAAGGTGTTTTAAGAAATAAACTGTGCTCGTTCATCTTTTTTTCCTTTCTCAAGAAGGAATTCCTGTGGCATTTAGTGTTTTTTCAATTTAAATATATATATATATTGTAGTGCTCCCCGAAGAACATTCCCACGCGCACTGTGCAAGTTCGGACCAGTTCCCATCCTCTTTCGCTCTTGTAAGGAAGAATTCCGTTGTTTTCCAACTACTCGCGATGCCGTCCGAACGGTTGGTCTCTAAAGATTGGCTGTGCAAGGAGCTTCGCGTCAATCCCGCCCGTTTGATTCTATTGGACTGTCGAACGTCCCTCGAATTTGGCGAGTGTCACGTCCGGCAATCAGTCAATTTCAGCATTCCAACCATCATGCTCCGTCGATTGGCCGCCGGTAAAATTGACTTGGTCTCCACGATCAAATCGCAAGAATTAAAGGAGAAAATCGCCTCATCCTTCAGGGACCATCTTTTCGTTTTGTACGACGACTCTGAAAGGTCGGAAGTGGTCAACGTTTTGGTCAAACGCTTGCTGCAGGACGGCTGTGATGTTGCATACATGGAAGGTATGTCTCCCGCCTTCTTTTGTTTACATTTTACCTTCGAATTCTTTTGTTTTTTGTTGTTTCTCCGAAAAAAAATGTAAATATTTAGCCGTAGCAAGAACGTAATATATGGAACCGTTTTATGAAGCTAAAATCCTTGGATTTAGGTAGTCACCGGGGTATTTTTAAAACCGGAAACGCTTAAGTTTACACAATTAAAGTTGGTTTACGACTCGCTTCCTGCCCATTTCTCGTAATCCAACAAAGTCCACTTAAGCTGCAAGTTCCGCTGGAGCAAAACTAGCGTTTATATATGTACATACATGCATCTAAAATTACTTGTCTGGAATGTTGCCTAAATTTTGCAACAATACCGGTACCAAAGGAGATCAATACACATTATTTTCGAGGTCTTTCGTTTATTTTGACTGGTTTCACGCCTTCACGTGTTCGTCAATTTCAAAAATAAAACGCTTCGTCGATGAGTAATCAACGGGAATAACGTGGTACAGGAAGTTGAAAGCCCCTGCCTCGTGGTCTTGGGCTCCACTCCGCTTCGTCCCCCTCCCCATCGACCCTAAAACCCCACGCGTGCAGCCCTTATTTAAAGTGTCAAATATCGGTTGGTCTCCCTCTAATTGGGGGGCGTACAGTTTCTTCAGAAATCTGATTCAGTCGCCGTAGATGCAAAATATGTGAATTCCTGTTATTTTGGGTCCTTTGAACCCTCCTGATGAAAGTTGTACTAAAATTCAACGTAGGCGTCATGCCACCGGGGATCCGTTCGGTCAAAGCGAATGTTTTGCCGTGTGGAGTAACGTTTGATGGGACGGGGGTGAGGTGGTGGCTTCGTATGTTTAAGCCGTCTCGAGTCTCCCTTTGTAACGTTGTAATATTAATTAACTAGCTGTCACAGCTCACCATTGAATGCAACTTGTGGGCGGATGAAGAAGGATAATGTGAGCGGTTGATGAAGGGAGGGGGACTCGAGCCACCGTTTATTTGACCGTAATTTAATTATTCAAGTTGTGTGCATTGCACCCACGCGCGTTTTTTGTTTTTAATTCTTTCACTGTCGGTTTCAAGCGGAAACCTAAAAACCGTCTCACCCTTTAGGGACTTTTTGTTGGAAAAGTGCAGTTGTTGTTTGAAGCCACATTCACATCCTCAGCACTGCCCTACCGTCCACGTTTAATTTTTCCCCAAAATTTCCCCCTCCCCACAATGTGTGGAGGGGGGGGGGGTGGACTCACGGGAATTGAAACGGCGACCAATGCAGCAAAAGCATCGGCATCGTTCCAACAGCTTGATTTCAATTCCTTCAAATGGTCAAAAAATGTTAAAAAAAAAAACAACCCACAGCCCACAGTTCTCTAGTGTCATTCAAGAGGAGTGTTGCCAGACAAACGACCGACAATATAGCCGGATTTTCGAACTTGAGTCCTGCCACAAAAACGAATTTCCCGGTCTTCTTTTAGTTCTACTTCTACTACTGTAGTACAATGACAGAATAGTTGATTCAGGGGCAACTCCTGTAGCGCTGGCTAGTTCCTTAGGTTATATTCTCAGTTCAGGTTGAGTTCTCCTGGGGGGATTCTAAAATGCTTCGAATAAGCATACCAGGAGGCATTACTGAGTTTTTTGGGATCATTTGATTGGTAAGGGAGGAAAATGCAGATCTGCACGATTAACACTATCAGCACGCAGTTCTACATTTTGCTCGCTACCTAGTCAAAAGATTCAGATCGCAATTTGACGTCATCTTGGCTGAAGAGAGATTAAGACGGAAATATCTCGAGTTTGAGTCGATTGATTATAGCTCTAATTACAGTTCTTGGGGTGGTATTCTCCGTTCAGGATGAGCTGTTCTGGGAGGGTTATAAAACGCAGATGTCAAACACGGAGGTGTGTTTATTCGATCAGTGTTTTTAAAAGTATCATTTGAAATGGTTAAGGAGGAAAATGCAGATCTGCAGATTGATAATTATCTAGCATATCTGCTTTTTAGATGGGCCCGTTCTGGATTCTGGAGGAGCTATAATGGAAACATCTGGAGTTTGAGTCAAATAAACACACCAAAAGACATCATTTTGCGTCTCTTGATTGGGTGGCGACTGGCGAGGAAAATGCGGACCTGTAGATTGTGCCGATTTCTAGATTGGTCGTTAGAAGTCATGCAGATGTCCAGTCTTAATCGTGCCCTGCGTCGTAGAAAGGCCTACTTTGGATCCTAACAATTGACTTATCGGGCAAAATTTCAAATTTAGAGGCCGAAAAGTTGTTTGGTGTAAATTACCAGTTTTTTTTTGTGTGCCCCAAATAGTCACAGTCGACGGTCGTCTAAAACGCAAGATCTGCACGATTAACACTGCCAATATGGAGTTCAGCATTTTCCTTGCTATCCAAGATCCACGCCCCAAAATACGCAGATTAACGTCCCCTCGCCCGGCGAGAGGTTAAAACGGAAATATCTCGAGTTTGAGTCCACAACAGGAGATGCAATTTTTCGAATTATTTGTATTCTGTTGGTGCTTTCCTGCTGGTCAAGCTGCTGTTGGAGGGGACGAGGTGTCTTTTTTCATAGCTCTAACAGCGATTAAAAGGAAGAATAGGGTCGAGCAGGGATAAAAACGGAAATATTTTGAATTTGACTAAATACACCGGACCACGCCAATCTTAGTATTTGTAGGATCATTTGATTGCAGGAAAATTCAGATCTGCTCATTGATAGTGTTGGCAGTCCAGTGGGCAGTTCAGTGTTAATCTGAAGATGTGAAGTGTTAATCATGTTGAGCGACTACAACAGACCTGTTTTGGGCCCCAAAAATGGAATTCTTCGGTCAAATTTCACTTTTTGTTAATTAACAATTAACAATTTTGGGCAAAACAATTTATATAATCGGGCAAATTTGTAAATTTAGCGGCCGAAAACTTAATTTTTTGTTGAATTTTCAGTTTAAAAAAAATAGAATGGTTACAGTTGATGGGATATTTTCAGTTTTATAGTCGGAATTATCTATCATTGTTCTTCTTGAGGCGGATAATCACAGTTGCTGTTCAACTCATGGGGTCAAATTGAACTGGCCAATGAAATGAACCAGAGTTTTATTGTATTTTGTCTACAATGACTGGGCACTCTAAATACTCGGAACGAGCTGAAAAGATCGGTACAAAAGCTACGGGTGCCGTAGCACCCGTACATAGGCACCCTGAACCTTCCTGCCAGTAAGTTTTCCCGAATTTCCCTTGTATTTCGTTAAGTACGAGTAGGTTAAATACCTTTGGTCGTTGAAAGCGGTCCATGCCGTTAACGCATCCACCTGGCCGGTGGTCACGACTGAAGGGGAGTGGGGCCGGGGTCACCAGGAATAGGCCGCATCTAGCCGCAAATGACCGTTGCCACGATCAAAGTCACCTCTGGACTCCGTGCTGACCGAGTTTTCACTAATTCGTTGCCTCGAATTTCAAATTAACGTCATACAGTCGGTTGTCACAGTCCGGCTTGATAATTTCCTCGCAGTTATCTCTCTGTCGTATCCTCGAAAATCCCTGTAATGACCGAAAAATAAATGTTGACGTTGAAATTAATTGTAATTAGCGAAACGATTTTCACCCACCTTCCGCGCCCACGATCTTCTATTTAGGTGCAACCCTTTCTCCCTCAAAGTTACGTTATATAATTTACACGTGTCTGTTTATTTTGAGAGTATTGAGCTTAATAAGCATATTAAGCTTGTAAAAATGCGTTTCTATACCATGGAAAGGAGGAGGGGGTGTTAATTTCCAAGTTGGATAATCTGTAGCAATTTTTTAACGTTCTGTTTCCGCAATTTTACTTATTTCTAGATGGGTTTTCGGAGTTTCGTGGTTGCTACCCAGAATGGTGCGAATCGCTGGACGATTCTTTAACGGCGTCGGACCCCGACCTACCTCTGATGGGTCTCAGGTACGTGACCCCCTCTCTAACCCATCATCACCATTTTTTAGACACATCCTAAGCTAACTGGAGCGCAATTTTCTGGACAGGTCTCTCCGAATATCAAACTACGGCGTGTCTCCATCGAAGCGTTGCTCGGCCAAAAACCGAGGTGAAAAGTGCAACTGCGAAGTCCCCTGCGACTCGGGTGCTTTTGTCGAGGACGACACTCTGGTTGAAATACTTCCGTGTCTGTTTTTGGGCAACGCGACGAATTCCGAGGATTTGGAGACGCTGACCAAGCACAATATTAAGGTAAAAGCGGGATAATTGGGTGAAAAATTGCAGTGGTTTAAAAAAAACAAGTTTGTTCGTCCGATTTCAGTACATTTTAAATGTCACGCCAAATCTGCCGAACGTCTTCGAATCCTCGAGCGACATGAAGTACATGAAGATTCCCATTACGGATCATTGGACTCAAGATCTCGCTTCATATTTTCCTTCTTCAATAGAATTCATTGGTGAGTTTTTCTTAAATAAAAAATCGAGGATGGTTCAATGTAAAACGCTCCATCCTAGGGCGTTGTATGTTTTTTCATAATGGAACGAAAGGGAGCGCTTGTTCGGTACATTGCGGGGGCGGTTTTAGAAACACGGGGGTTGAGGGTGTTAGCTGAATGGAACGGAGAGAGAAGGTTTTTAGTTGATGCGTGGGTGGTGAATGACGAGTAAAATGTGGAATGAGTGGAAGAGAGTGAGTGAGTGGAAGAGCGGGGTCGTTTGGAGTTTTGGGTCGATAAAAGCGTGGGTGGTTCGCCAGGGTTAAAGAGAGAATCCAACTCTCTCAATCGTTCTCACCGTAGGGGAAGAAGACCCTTGCATTCAACCCCTCCCCCCACATCCCTTCACCGATCTTGTACAACAGCTCACAGTTTTCTTACCCTTCGCGCACTTCAGAAGTAAATTTTGAATGGTCCCCCTCCCCCCGCTTCCTCAAGCTTGAGTTGAGTAGGAGAAGTGCTACCTGTTGTCTCCTCCCTCCACCACGAAATCGTTTTTTATTGTAATGTAAAACAAAAAAGAAAGTTAATGCGATTCAGTGGAATGGCTCCTCTCTTCGTTATTATGCTAACAAGTTAAGTCCGGAAGAAAGAAAAAAACAAAACGGAATGGCACTGCCCACCATTGATATAAATCATTCATTCGTAGATCTTTAATACCTTCATGACCCTTTTCCCCCCTCTTTATTAATGACTCACTCACCCTCAGCGTACAGGGGAGCAGGAACACGGTCACTTCCCCTCTCCACAACTACTCCGATGAAAGGGATGCAAAAGAGCCAGTGATTTGAATGGACGAGGGCTTTACTGCAGTGCAACTTGTTGCTCATTCTCCGTTCTATTCTATGCAGTCGCACTGGGGTGAGGGTATGGATAGAGTCCACAAATTCATGTACGGGACGACGTACGACGTGGTTACCAACGATTGGAGATTGAACCGTCGAATATGAGTATTTTTGGCTTCCAAAGACCTTGATGGGGCGTCCCAGGTGTACTGATCTCCTCAAAATTCTGTCTTCTCCCTCCTCCGTCACTATAGGAGGGTAGTTTGCAGCTGACGCGAAGCAAGGAAACTTGACTTTTCCCTTCATGGCAGGCCCCCGGTGCTTCCAATTCAGACGCCTGATCTGAACATTTGGTCCAAAAACCTGTAAATTTTCTTCTCAAAACTGTAAATTTGACTTTATAAATCGCAATGTAGTCCCCCTCCCCACAACTGCGATGCTGCCTAAACTCTCAACATCTACCCGTCAGCTACGGCTTGTAATGAACCACGTAACCAACGTGCACTGCGGGATAACAGGGCACGCGGAGGTGTTGTAGATTATTGCCCACTTTATAGGATTGGCCCATGGACCCCCTAAATAGAGAATTTCGCGGGGTTGACTAATTCAAAAAAGCACTTTTGAAGTCCAAATATTTCACGGATTTGACATTCACAGAACGTGATTTTGTGGTTTTTGCTAATTCAATAGCCAAAGCCTCTGGAGCCCTTTCGAAAAGCAATTCGCCAGTTTGGCTATTTCAAAAACTCAAATTTTCCGGATGTAGCACGCCTGAAACCAATTTCGCGGTGTTGCCTGGTCCCTAAAAAAGGCAACTACATAGGATTCCACACTTTATTTCTCCAAAGGTGAAATTTTCAGCGTATTTTTCATATTAAAGAGCAATTTCGTGGGTCTGGTTTGTTTAACTGAAAAACCAATTTCGATTTTTTTTTTCGGTTAAGTTTCGCGCTAAATCAAGCAATTTCGCTGCCTCAAAAAGCAAATTTCGCGCTATTGACCAATGTAAAAAGCAATTTCATGGAGTTAGCTCATTTTAAAAAGCAATTTCAAGAGTCTGGCTCTTTTCAAAATCAAAATTTCGCAGGGTTGGCCCATTCAAAACCATTTTCGCAAAGCTTTTTCGCTTAAAAAATCAATTTTGCAGCATAAAAAACGTAATATCGCGCTGCTGAATTCTTGGGCTCGGTTCATTCAAAACTATTTTTGCGGGTCAGAAGAGGCTTTCGGTGCTACAGCAACATAATTTCGCGATGTTGACTAATCGAAATTGAGCAATTTTGTAGCGTTAGTTCATTTTAAAGACCCATTGCTCGGGATCATTTTCACAGGGTTGACCCATTCAGAAACAATTTAGAGGGATTGATTCATTCCAAAAAACAATTCTCCGTGCTAGAGCCACTCCAAACACAGATTTGGAAAATGAAATTTCGAGGGGGGCTGATGGGCAGCCCTGGTGAAACACTCACAACCCCTTACTGCTTAATAATCGTTGTGAGAGCCTGCTGAGGTACAAACCCACCGTGCAGCCGCCAGTCGTGTTTAAAAATAAAGCAAAAAGTCTAAACAAGCGAATTTCAGTCGAACTGCTAGCCCAAAGATGGTCTTGCCAAGTGTCAGCGGCTTTGCCAAGGCCACCAATCTATCCCCGCGATCTGCTGACAACCATTTCACTCGTTCCAACTGCACTTATGTGAAGCTTTCCACAAAGGACGTGCTGTACACCCAACGCCTGGAGCACCCCTGCTGTTACTTATAGAATGTCCGGTGACAGTCTGGTACACCATGACTTATCTGGACCAACTGCTGACCCTGCAGGCTCAGAATCCTCCCCATTCGCTCTTTTTTGGATGTGCGTTGCCTCCCATTAGCTGAGTCTTCGCCACTGTGGGAGGCAGCTTGGATGCCCTGGGGACCACTCATAGACACTCGTCCATGAGAGCGAGTGCCGTGCAAACCAACGAAGGCGGAGCTTCTGGAGAGAGCGGGTTCCGCCTGAAAAAAACAAACAAAGTCCCAGCTCCTTTGGTCCCTCTTGGAGGTGTCCTCCCAGAGAGTTACCAGGTGGCTAAAATTACCGCTCAAGCTTTGAAGATGTCATATTAAACTCCCTACTCCCGCGGCCCCTTTGTGGGGACGGAACAGTCGAACGGTGAGTAAGATCTTGACGGCGAACCACGGCTGTGAGATTTCCCTATGTGCGCTGCCAAACAGGGGAATAGGAAAATAAAAGAACTCAGACTCTTCTGGTTCTGGACGTGTCCGCGCAGTTGTCATTCTCCTGGTCACAGCGGCTCGCCGTAAAAAAAACAACTAAAAACACATTATAAAAGTCAAGCGCTAAAATCTTGAACTCCAACAAATAAGGACAAACAAACGCCGGTGGTTGGGACGAAGAAATGCTGCGCTAGTCGCCAACTCCGGCTGAAAACGGCTCGTAACGGCAAGCTGAGTCCTAGCCGTGTACTCCCTCCCTTGGGGGTCGTCCAGTGAGAAAATTCTCGTTGCGGACAACTGCCAACCGTTTGCTCTCAGACGCCCCCCCCCCCCCGGCGAGGTGTCCCTAAACCTGCTGTACGCCAGGGACCTTTTCCAAAACCTGTTCGCTCCTCTTCGACGCGCTGCACCGCCTGTTTGGGCCTTGAGCTAGGGCCCCTGCGTGCTTTGTTGATTGTTGACCCCCTTTGTTTGCCCGAAAGACTCATGCTTCGCGAGCCCTTGAAAAGGTGACTGTTCCCTTCCTCCTAAAATTGACAACTCGGCCTGAAAATCATCAGTTAAGCTCCGGAATTTCGATGTTCAATTCAAAAACTGTCTTTTAAGCCGCAAAATCTGATTCTTTTGTCCAGAAACAGGGCCTCTTAACCCTAAAGTCAAGGTCCATCGTTATCCAAATCAGTATATCTCGTAACGTGGCAGTTGCTCAGCCGAATCCCCCTGCCTTCTTTATTTATTCCCGAAGTCTGTTCTCTAGCAATTATAATAGCGTATAATTCGGTTCTTGACAATTCGTTATTTAGTCATTTTTTTTCTTGGCTTGTAGACGAGGCACGCTCGCAACAAAAAGGCTGCCTAGTCCACTGCGTGGCCGGGGTTTCACGCTCGGTGACAATCACCCTTGCCTATCTGATGGCTCGACACGGTCTTCCAATGAACGACGCTTTCGTTTGGGTTCGCGACCGTAAGCCCAACATCGCACCCAATTTCCACTTCATGGAAGAATTAGCCAGGTATGGAAAAGTTCGACGACATTATCTCCCTCTCCCGCTTTTTTTCTCCCTCCATAAATTACTCTTTTTTAATTATTATTTCTTTTACGAAAGGTTCGAGCAAGAGCTCGTAAAAAAGGGCGTACTCGGAAGCAGTGGGTCGTCATGCGGCGGTGGTGGAGACATCGTTGGGGGGCGATCAGTCGGTGGTCCCATCGTCGTCAGCGGCGTTGGATCTCACATAGCGGGCCAAACGTCGAACACGTCGCCCGCCAATACGACTTTTTTGTCGCCCCTGGGCGGTGTCGGACAGTCGCCTGATTCCGGCATCGAATTTGATCGGTGGACGCCGAACACGAGCGAATGACAGCCGGAGAAAAGTCCTTTTTATAAATTTTAATCTTGACTTCTTTTTTTCACTTACCTACTTTAAACAAAGAAATAACGTTAACTATTTATGTTTTTCATTTTGTACAAAGTACGAAATTATTCTTTTCCTTTGTACCTTCTTCATTTTTTTCTTTTTATTGACTTTAAATTTGTCTCTTATAGAGTAATACTCCCGCCCTGTGACTTCACCGTCGTTACCGCCTAGCCCAGTAACTGCCACGAAGTACATTTTTAAATTACTTTGTTTTCTACACTCGTACTTTTTTAATTTCTACTTCTTCCACTCATAGTAAGTCGTCTTCCTATAAGTTATCTCTCTTAAAACAAAAACTGAACTGCCCCCTCCACCCCCTATCCCAGAACCTTCTTGAACCTTTCCCGACCAGGACTGGATCGTAATGTCCGCAAACTTACAAAAATATTTGAAGAAAAAACATGCGTAATATTTGTGTGAATTTTGATCATCGCGAGCGATGATATTTTAATGTAATCCAATTCTTTAAATGTAAAATAACAGTTTATTTTCGTTAGCTCGAAGAAAAAAGTCTTTCATTTTTGGATAGAATATATAATATAATAATATACGTATGTTATAACTGAATAAGAAAAAAAATTAAGATAGGCTTTTCTTTGCTATACTAGTGGGGGAAAAACTGTTTTATTTCGTTCTGATTTTTGGGTGGTTCGTGTGGTTTTCTTTTTTACAGCCCCGGTGCTAATTAAGGAACAGACCATTGCTGTAGCTCTGTAATACTTTCTTTTTCGTTTTAAAAACAATTCTTCAATTTTGATGCTGCGTGAACCATTGAAGAAATATTATACATATACGCAGTAATTTAACGTTATAAATTTCATAGACGTAAGTTTTGTAGTGCCATTTTTTCGATTTTATTAACTCATAAGCGAAAAAGAAACAAATTTTAAAAAATTACCATTGTTCTTAGTGCTGTTATGAATTACAATGTTACTAGAATTAATCCTTCTGCTGGTCCAGAAGTCCTTTAACAAAATAGTATTTTGTATAGTTAGTGCATAAATTAAAAGAATATTCTGTAGAAACCCCTCTAATTTCCACGCCGTTCCCACTGTTGGCGAATATTTTGTATGAAGAAACAAAATACAAAAAAAAGCTCTCTCATAAAAAAAAAGAAAAAAATAACAATTTTTATTAATTTAATCTCCCCCTCCCCCTTATATTTCCCGATAAGCGTAACTGTACTGAATCGGTGCTCACTTTATAAGTGCCTCCTTTTATCGAAGACAAAAAAATTAACAAATTTCAAACGATCGAGACAAAAAGAAGAAGAAAAAAAAAAAAAAACAAAAAAAAAAGAGAGCGAACAATCCTCCTGTTACCGTAATGAATTTTAGTGCCAAAAAATTATTTAAAAAATACAATTTTAGGTAGACATCGTGAAGTTATGAAATTCTATGTGCTAAATAAATCTCAAGTGATGTACGACCCTTCCGTCAATCGACAGCTTACGTCGAGTTCACTGTATAAACTGTCGATTGACACAAATAGTAACATTTTCTGTTTTTTAAAAAAGAAGGAAGCACTTTTGATGAAAAAATTGTACGAGAAATGCACGATCTTTAATTAAATAGAAACGCATAATATTTGAAAATGAAAAAAAGAATATTTTTTCTCTAGTATGTGACTACTCAAAGTAAATAATATTTATCCAAAAACATAATACATAATTATATTTAATGTATTTTGAAACAAAAAATTGTCTTGAGAGAACAAAATTGATGAACAATTCGGAACAAAAAAATATATATTTATTGGGATTGGAGTATTATTATTTATTACATATTTTAGCCCCATCGTTGATGGGACTCAGAGCCCATCCCACTAACGTAACTAGTGGGGGGGGGGAGGGGATGGTGCAGTGCCTGAGAAAAGTTAGGGCGAAGGATGTTTTCTCTCTTCGCACCCAAAACAAACTTCGTCCTGTAATAACTTTGTTCACGCCCCACGCCTTCTGGTAATAACGAGGGATCATTGAAATCACCTGTTTCAGATTTACTCGAAGAACAAGACACCGATTTCACCCACTGAACACACCCACACATCGCCGTTGCTCCATTTTACTAAAAAATCTGTAAATTCTGCCCAGGAATCCCGAAAAATCAAACATTTTGGTTTACAATCTCATGAGAAAACCAATCTGAGAGTTTGGTTCTTTCAAACCCGAAAGATCACCGTTGACGCCCAAATTCACCATTTAAAACCCAAATTTTCGGGAATCTGTTCGTTCCAAATGTGAGGTAAGTTTTGATTGTTCCCAAACAAATTTTCGCGGGTTGGGCTCGTTCTAACCCAAATTTTGCGGACATTCGCTCGCAAAACCCTAAGTTCTGGGACTTGGTTCATCCAAAACCAAATTTTCACCTATTTTTGCGATTTCCAAGCTCTATTTTGAGTATTTCAACTCTTAAAAACTTAATTTATGATATTTCCAAACTCGGGGTCGCAGGTTTGGTTAATTCGAAAAACAAATTTCGCTCTTTCTAAAACCAAATTTACGGGTTGGGGTCATCAGAAACCAAAATATCTTTCATAACCAATTGTCGCGGATTTGGCTTCTTCAAAACCAAATTCCATGAAATTTTTCTACTTCAGACCCCAATTTCCCGTATTTCCTAGCTTAAAATACAAATTCACGAATTTTGCACACTTATAAAACCAAATTTCATTATTTGGCCTCTTAGAAAACACAGTTTCTCGGATTTTCTCTCTATAAAAGACAAATTTTGTGGATTCACCTCATTCAAACCACAATTTAAGGAAGTTTTTCCCTGGCATTCCCGTAATTTATTGAATTTTGCACCTTCAAATCCAAATTTCGAGGAATTATGCCGTACGGAAAACCAAAGTTCATAGCTTTTGCCCTTCCTATACCTAATTTCGGTTAATTAAAGAAACTAATTCAGTTGTTTCGAAAAGGAAATTTCGTGATTTTAGTCCTTTCCAACCAACAATTTCGCCGCAAATTTTCGTTTTTCCAAATTCCTACAAACCCCGAATTTCACGGATTTTTCCATTTCAAACCCCAAATTTCACTCATTTTAACCAAATTTTGTGGATTTTGCTCTTTCAAACCCCACTTAGTGGATTTTCGTTCTTTCAAACCCAAATTTCGTGTATTTCTGCCTTTCAAATTTCATGCCTTTAGATAATTTTAAATTTAAACTTTTCCCAGGTTTTACGGCAATTAAAACAACTAACTAATTCGGCGAAAAACGAATTACGAAAATTCAAATATCGTGATAATATTTGCACTTTGAAGCTCCAATTCCACCACAACTAAATTCCGTGGATTTGGCTCCTTCAAAACAAAATTTTCACGGATGTTTGCTATTTCCTATTACTATGTCGCTCTTTCAAAAACCAAATTTTGAGGCATTAGCTCTTTCTAAAATCGATTTCACTGGTTTCGCTTATTTGATGTTCCAATTTTTACTGAGTATGTTTGCTCTTCCATGACCAAATGTCCTAGACTTGGCTCGGTCTAAACCACATTTCACGGATTTCAGATTTCGTACCTAAACAAGTTATTTCACTCTTTCGAAAACCAAATTGCATTGTTTTTGATCGTTCAAAAACCAAATTTCGTGAGATTTGGCTTCTTTGAAACCCAATTTTGAGAATTATTTTCCCTGTTTCATGCCACTATTTTGCGTATTTTCACTCTTTCTTGACCCGAATTCCCCTGATTCAGTACTTTATAAAATCGAATTTGGTGGTTTGGCTTGTTCGAACAACTCGTTTTGCTCTTTCAAAAACCGCAAAAAAACAAAATTCACGGATTTGACTTATTCAGAAACCAAATTATACGTCATTTTGGCTTTTACGAACCCCTGTTTTGCGTATTTAAACTCTTTCACAACCCAATTTTACTGGGATCATTTTGGGCCCTTACCAGAAATGCTAAAGCGGTCGTCTGGGCACACCTCGCAAACGCCACGCCGCTGCGCTCATCCACCCAGGCGCGGATCCAGAGTCGGCTTAAGTCTTCGGCCCCTGAAGAGTAGTGAGGTTCTTGGTGAGCAAACCAAAAGAAGTTTTTATGAAGCCCAAATGGCAGTTGATCGGAGGTTTTGAAATGGGATAAGTTTAGCTTTAAAGGGTGGCCAAACACCGTCAAACATGCTTGACAAGCATGTTTTTATTAGTTGCGCTTGTTTGACGTTTCGACGCCGCACCCACAGGTCAAACGTACCGTCAAGCTTCAACTTCAAACGCGCGCCCAAGCTTCAGCAGTGTCCCAATACCCTTTTTTCTCTATGGTTAGAAACACACACACACGAGCACCTACCAATACCGCACGTCACACAGTTGCTAGATGTGACAAAATTACAGCTCTTAATCTCCGATAATTGAAATACTGGAAACCCATTAAGGCAGGAAAAGTGGAAAACAACAATAATTATCTGTGCAACGTGAACTATTCCCTCCTGACGAATGAAGTGAACTCAGCGCAGTGACGGTGGGGAAGTTCTTATGTCCCACGGCTAGCACTGCGATTGTAACCCTCAAAATTGAGTTTTTTAGCGAGCGAAATCCGGGAAATTACTTTTTATTGAGTGAAACCAGCTAAAAACGGTTCTTAGGGCGAAAAATCGGCATAGTCGGTCTCTGAAATAGGCCACCCAGCGAATTTTATTCAGAGGCAAACACATTTCCTGAAATTGGCTGTTCATCAATTGACAGTCTCCCCATGAAATAGACAATTTCCTGTTTTTTCACAAAATGGACAACTTGTCACTATAACATTGCTCTTTGTGAAGCGTTTCGCATATTTGTTGCCCTCTTGACGTGGCATTTCTCGTAAATTTTGCCTTGAAAGTGAAGATTCACGTGAGTGTTTTCCCGAATGTTGCTTTTTTGCCCACCGTGGAGGCATTTGGCGTAGTTTACTCGGTGTGCCGCGGCCTTTCGAAAGATTTTTTTCCTCGCAATGAGACGTTTCGCTTAAAGATTGCCCTTCTTTCGCGTAAATTTTGCCCTAGGCGTGGTGGCGTCCCGTCGTTCGTCCCGCGGGAAGATACGTCGGATGAAGTTCCTCAGCGTATCCTCCACAGTCCCCCCACCACGCGACGCTTCCAGAAACGGGAGGACGCTCGGAGACCTGATCTTCCCCACGGCGACTCTGTAGGGAATGCCCCAAGGGTTCGCCGAGAGACCATCCTCAACGAACGTCCTCCACGCGGCCCGCCTGGACCGCCGAAGAGCCTTTTTTAGGTCCCCCCTCGCGAGCGCATAACGCTCGCCTGCAGCCTCGCGACCCGGGCCTCGAGTCCTTTGATAGGCCCGGCGCAGCCTACGAGCCCGCGAGGAAAGACCCGCAACCTCGGCATTCCACCACGGAACTATCCCGCCACGCGATTGGGGAACACGCGGGACGGTATCGTCAGCGGAGCCCATGATGATGGCCTCCATCACCTCCACGGCCTCGTCCACGAGCTCCAATCCCGACGCCCCCGGAGGAGGACCCGCGAGGTCGGCCTCGAAGAGGAGGCGATCCGCCTGGCACCTGTACGCGTCCCATCGGGCACGCCTGAAGTCAAACCGTCCCGATCCCGAGCTTCCCACGCCACGGCCACTGACACCTGTGACGATGTCGAATGACACGAGGCAGTGGTCGGCCGAGGTGTCCATGCCCAACCCCCACGAACACAACCGAGGGAGTGGTTGACCACCCAGAAGGGTTAAGTCAATGTACGACTCCCCCGATGGCCCGCGGAAGGTGGGTCCGCACTCGGACCGGTTCGCAAGCACAAGTCCCCCCCAGACATGAGATCGCGCACCTGCGCGCCTCTCTGGCTGCCCCTCCTCGAGCCCCACGCGAGGTTCCACGCATTAAAATCCCCCCCCCCCCCTATTACCACTGGGATGCCCCTCAGGCATCCGAGGTTCTCCAGAGCGGCGAAAAACTCCGCCCCATCCACCAGGGAGGGGGGCATTAATGGCAATCGTCCAATTCGTTTTTTCAGCCTATTTTTTTCGTTTTCACCTTTCAGACTTAGGCCCGTATGCTAAGTCGTTCCTCGAAATTTCCTCGACTCCAACCTACCTCACAAACTGTAAAATCACATGTTATTTTATAATTTTCCAGTTTGGGAGGGGAGGTTGAGGAAAATTCGAGAAACGACTTGGCATACGGGCCTTACTTTTTCTTTTTTAAAGCTGTTCGTGTCGGGCCAACTTCACGCAACCTGAGCGACACTGTTCGAAGTTCGAACGACTTTTTATGGTCAGGACCTTTTGTGGTTAGAGCTCTTTCTGGTTCTAGGTTTTGTAGTTGGAGCATTTTGGTGGTTAAGTGGTTTTAGTGGTTCAGTGTTTATTGTAGTAAGATTTTTGTGTAGTTAGAGAATTTTGTGGTTAGAACGTTTTGCTGTTGGATCTTTTTGCGGCAGGAGCTTCTTGTGGTTTGGACCATTTTGTTATTTGCGCATTTTGGGGTTATTGCTGATTACGATGATTCGAGCTTTTTGTGGTTCGAGATTCTGAGGCTAGAACTTCTTGCGCTTAGAGCTTTTTGTTGTTCGAGCTTCGAGCTTCTTGGCATGGCAGCTTCAAGTATTTGGCCTTTTGGGATCTCATTTTAGCAAAAATGAGCAAAATTATAAAGCTATTTTTCATTAAAACTGTTAAATACGCTAGAATTTTATAATGGCATGAATCATGCGAGCTACACCATTTCCAATCAAAGGATCTCGCGCCTTATTCACTAAAAGCTAGCGCCGGTGCTAAGTTTTACTAAATAGGATCTCTGCAGTTTTTAAAAACTATTTTTTAAGTCGCAAGGTCTTAGTTTGGCCAATTTTGAAGCAGGAATGGTAAGTTTCGCCATTTGCCGGTCGTGAATGGTCTGTTTTGAACGTCCGGTGTATTGCCAGTACGAGTGTGCCATTTTTAGACCGTGAATAGCCAGTTTTACTATTTTGACTAGTTGATTTTACTAGTTTGAGTATTTGTAGCACGCATATAATCAGCTTAGATTTCAGATATTTTCAAGGCGGGAATCGTCAGTGAAGCCGGTGAACCAGGCCCCGGGGCGTGGAGATAACACCACGCATTTTCTTACCAATCAAGCGCCTGACGTGACTGCGTTATATACCAAAGACCCTCACAACACCTCTGACTGTATGGCCGTAACACTCAGTGAAAAATTCCACCTTCGCGTTGCATTTTGAGCATTAATTCAAAACATTAAAACACCTGTAACAACAACACACAAATAACAAATTCACCCTGAAACATTAATTCAGACCTGAAATTTCTAGTTGCCGCTCCAGGGGATAGTGATGCTTGGACACTATTTAGAGCGATCTAAGCGAGATTTAAGTGACCCAGTCCTTGTGTATGTGGCGGGCAGGGGGTGCAAATTGAGAATTGTTTGAAAGGTTCACGACTGATTCTGTTGCTTAGTCTTCTATTTTGTGTTCGAATAAGCAGAGTTTCGCATTTCAATGGCAAAGAAACATTTTCTGTTTCATAATCACAAGTTTCAAGCAAAACATTAAAATTCTGCGTTTTACTGCCCAGTAAATAGTAGCTAAACAGGGAATGGAGTGACTTTTAAGCTGTTTATTTAGATTCTGGTGTTTAAAATAAGAATTATGAATACGATCAACCTTTTTTTGGGCATTAACTATAACAATTTAGAGTCATTAAGTAACGTTTTGAGGATAAATCACCGAGTTCTCACAGAAAAAACCGTGTACTTCATTTAAATATTTGGGTTCGAGGTGACTTAGTTAGTTAGTAGCGTTGAATAATCCATTTTTTGCCAAAAAGGCCCCTTCTCTCTATCCCCCCCCCCCCCCCGAGGAAACTAATTAATTTGATCCTTAAAGAACCTTCCTTGTTCAATCAAAAAGTAAAACAGTAGAGCGCCCATTCCACAGCACATTCAGATTTCAGTTTTTTTTTTCTAAGCATCCTGACACAAAGAATGATGGGGGGGGGGGGTAGCGCCGTGAGAAAATGCTTCTATATATTAATTGCTTACTGTGAAGTTGCCTCAAGGGGCACGCCCCCGTTATCTGTTGAGTCCACCTCGAAGCACAGCAAGATCCTGGAAAGCCAGAATATTTAATTTTCCTACAACATTTACTTTAAAAATCCATTTTCCTAGCGACTTAGGGGTGGGCGAGAAGGGGAGCCTCTCTTGTTCGAGAAAAGTCCTACTTAATTTAAAGGACTAATCCAAGAACGTTTTAAGCCTGGAAAATCAATTTTCCTTCAATTTGATTAGAGAGGTGAGAGGGAAGAGGGAATCGCACGATCTTATAAATCGTCGAGTATACACTCCATTTGATTGCTCACGCGCGAATCGTAACTTTAATTTTAAATGATAGTTTTTTTTTTTTTTTTTTTTTTTCAATTTGCATCGTGTACGTTGACTAGGGTCTTGACACCTTCCTCCATCGTTGAGTGCAGGTCGAAAAATTGGTACGGAGGAGAAGCCGGGACGTAAATATTACGAAATAGGCATTCTGTGAGTGGGTCGGCGAGAATAATGAAACGCTAAAAGGTGTTTTAAGACCCGTGAGGCTCTGAATCTTATCGATTTTATAACTACATCACTCCTGGTCCTGAAGTAACGTCGAGAGAGAGAGAATGAGAGAGAAAAAAACGTCCAAAAAGTGTGTCAGTGTCATTTTCACCGTGATCCCACCTTGAAAAAAGTAGATAAATAATAAATAGGTGAAATTAAACAGGGGCGTCCCCGTACCGCGGCTCAGCGCAACCCCTCCGCCCTCCGTGAGAGACCGAAATGAGCCAATTCAAATGCCTCGGAGCAATTTGTATAACGATCGATGCTTATAAATAGTTGAGTTTTACTGGTTTCGAGCTTACGCCTCTTGCAACCCTCTTCGATTTTAAAAAAAGAGGCACGCATCCTATTCGAGTGGACAAACTTCAACTGCCGGAGGTTTTTTAAACCTTGATGGGGACGTATCTTTCTTAATCCTTTTCATTGCGAAAATGACCCGAAATTTGATTGATTAAAACAAAAATGTGTAGTTATTATTTTTTTGGTACGGGGCTCGACCGGAGATTGAGACCAATTAGCTAAATGAGCCTGTAAATTACAGACATTTCGTAATTTTTCATATTACTCCCTCCTCCTCATCAAAATAACTATTTCACACCTAACGCAGCCCCAAGACGGTACTTCCTATTCGACTAACAAACAAATTCCGGGAAATACTACAATATTCCTATTTTTAGACGGTACCTAATCAAATCATGCACAAAGCGTCCCTGTAAGTTTTCACATAAACTCTCGTCGCTGCATCGCGAGTTTTATAAAAAGAAAAAGAGGGAGACATCTAAACGAGTCATAATGTGCGTAGTTTGAATATAGAATATGCGGAGAGGCGGCACCGTTTTTACGGGCACGGTGAGGAAAGAAATTCCAGTTTTGTTTTGGATTTAAAATTGGTTGTAGCTCCCCCACCCATCCACACAGTGCCGCGCCGTCCACAGTCAAGAAGGGAAACTCATCAGCAAAACCAAGAGTTCTATGAAAAACAAAAAAAAACAAAAAAAAACAAAGAACCGGGAGGAGGAGGGGGGCAAATTCATCCGACAATGTTTTCCCATCGTGTTTTCTCGCGATATTCTGACGTTCTTCTGGCAATGAGAATAATAACAATACGAGCGAAATTATTGAGAAAAATAGAAATTCTTTTAATAGATTAACACCAACAAAAGAACACGAAATCATTACCTTGTTAAGCGAAGAACGATTTTTATCATATTGAAAGTTAATTTCGGTACAAACCAAGGACAAATTTATTATTAATTCTAACTACCTGTATACATAATATTCAATATCTAAGTTTTGCATTGAAAAGATCCCGCGAGAAAAAAACAACAACAATATAATACGCCCCAAATCAAACGCTTTGCACTTTTCAGGCTTGTTTTCTGGTTTGGCTCTTCAGAATTAAGCCCAATTTCGGTAATTTTGCTCTTTGACAAACTAAATTTCGGGGTTCCTTGTAAAAAGCAATTTTGCAAATTTTGCTCTTTCAAAAAACGAATTTTGTGGGTTCGGCTCCTTGAAAAAACAGTTTCAACACGTTTGGCTATTTCAAAAACCAAAGTGAGCAAGCAATTATTTTACAGAACTACAACCAAACAAAAATTTGGGCTAAACAATCGTTAACAAACTATGTTGTGTCTCAATATTTCGCTGAACGAACGATTGGGGGTTGTGTGCGCCGTTGCGTGAAGTTGGCGGCACACATGATGTATTTTCTTATAAATAAATATTTTGCAGGGCTTAACAAACGAAAATTTGGGCTAAAACAATGAAAATTTGGGCTAAAAAAACGAAAATTTGGGATAAAGAAACGTAAACAAACAATGTTGTGTCTGAATGTATAGTGAAACAAACGATTGGGGGCATATGCGCCGTTGCGTGAAGTTTGAGGCACACATTTTGTTTTTAAAAAAATTGTATATAGCTGGGCTAAAAATGGAAAAAGGCGAAACAAACGTAAACAAACAGTAAACAAACGAATGGTGACATTTTCGTCATGTTTCGTGATGTGCGTTCCGCAAGGTTCACGTACATATAATCCTCGATAAAATTTATGTTGAAACAGCCGAAAATCACGTTTATTTTTTTCGATGTTAGAGAGTGAGTGACTGAGAAAGCGTTTGACCCAAACCCACGTTTGGCTTGTGAAATAGCTAGCATAATGTGAAATTAAGTTTCAAATGAGCCAAATCCGCCAAAATAGGGTTTGAAAGAGAGAAAATTCGCAAAACTTGGGTTTTATAAGACGCAATATGACTGAAGGTTGGGTTTTGAAGCCAAATCCAAGTACGGCTTAAAATTCAACAATAATAACGATATTAATAATAACATAGCCAACTCTGGGAATTTATTTTTTTAAAGAGCCAAAGTAATGTTATGAATTAGCAAAACTGTGTATGTTCTGGATTGTGGGGTGAATTTTCGATTTTTGAGTGAAACTAAGGCATGGCTGTGTGTGGGAGTGACGAGTGATTCAGCGGGGGAAATCACTGTACATTGTACATTGTTTTTCGGGAGGACTTTGCGCTAAGATCCCAGCCGCTAGCGCTGCCTGGTAAAATCTAGTAAGGAAGACCCGGCTCATTGGGGCTGATGAAGACCGTGAGAGTGAAACAGTGACTGGGGACGTTGCGTCTATAAGCGCCTCAGCTTTGTTTAAAGATGAACTTGAGAGACGTTGGCGAAGTATAGAAATACCAGACCATTACAATAACTAGAGACTGAAACGTAGGGGGGAAAAAAGAGGACAATTTTGACCTGCCCCAGGACACCTGCGAAATGAGCCCAGACGTCCCCGGATGCTCTAAAAAGTATATTCGGGGAAAATATAGAACGTCTGGTTTCCCTAGGTGAACCAGACCCGCGAAATTGGTTTTTTATGAGCCAACGCTACGAAAATATTTTTTGAACGGGCCAATCTGGCGAAATTTACTTTTTTAAAGAAGCCAGACGCGTGAAAGCGCTCTGTAAAATGAACCAACACGCTGGAAATTGGCTTTTTGAGCAAGTAAACCCGTGAAATTGTGTTCTTAATTGAGCTATTAAAATGATTTAATTTCGACGATTTGGCTCTTCCAATTTCCCCTCTAATCAATTTCTCGCCCTTTGCCCTTTGCTCTTCCAAAAAAAATTTATTCTTGATTTTAGGTCTACAAACAAATGTGCGTGAGTTGGGCTCCTTCAAAGAACCCAAATCCCCGGTTTAGCTCTTGTGAAGAACGTGGAATTGTCCGGTATTCAGCTGATTAGTCAATCTGTGGGTTTAAAATCACCTATTTTGGGCTACAAAAATCCGTGTTTTGATGCTAAGTTCATCGTTTTAGGGGTAGTAAGTTTGTGGAAAAAAATTACTACTTCCTAGGCCCCATTATGAGTTCCAGAAGGAAAATGGGCCATGGACATAGTGTATAGCCTGTTTCAGGGGTTCAACATTATTATTAAACCACAATAACTTAAAATTGTGCATCCAAAAATGTAATATTTATGTTAACGAACTGCGGGAATTTAGCTTTGTGGGAACCATCGCCATGGCCTGGAAATTAACGATTTTGACTCAGAAATTGGCTGGGTAACCGAAAAACTACAGATTTATTTAAGTTGTTAGTAGAGTCGCTTAAACTACGAGGGTTAGTGGTTAAATCATGCATAAGTCTGTAGCCGTAGGAGCCTACATCGTCTGTCTTCGCTCGTTGAGGTTCGTCAAAAACGGACCGGTTTCGGCTGCTCGCCATCTTCAGCATTTGGTTTCCCAACTGCTGAAACGGCTGAAACGGGCAATTTTTTTTTTCAAAAACCGACTATTTTCACTAAAAATATGTCACAGAAGGAGGTAATTTTGGCTCAAAAACTGATTCTTCCATCGGGAGTTCGATTTATAAGCCCTTAGGATGGACTATTGGATCTGTAAATCAAACAACTTAGCTCCAGAAATGTTATTTCTATATCGCGTAAAACTTTTCCCTGTTTTTCTGCTTGTGAGAACCTCACATTTACGTATAAATACTGGAAATTGCGCACATTTTCAGCAGCTATTATGAGAATGGTCGCTGACCCCGTTGTGGTATAGTGACAAAAAATTCGTGTTTTAATGGTATGCTACGAGACTCGCGACGGAATCACGCTCGACGTAATATATTTTCATAAATTGTATTAAATTGATTACAATACACGCTACCATTGTAATGAAATTAGTTTTCTATTAATCGAGATAAAAACGTATTTCTTAACTTTTCCTGGTGATGGAAACCCCCCGCAGAGCTAATGAACGAGCGATAAATTTCCCGGCCAACCACGTGGGAAAATGAACGTTTCTCTGACGCGTTTTTCTTGGACGAACTAGAAAAATTTAAATACCTTAATGAAGTCTGTAAACATGCGATTACACGCAGCGTGCAATGAATATAATACATTTTCCGTTCGAGTCAAATTATACGATTCCTCACCGGAATTACACAAAATTTTACGCTTAGAAATTTCCCACTGTCAAAAGCTAATTGTTTTGAAGGGAAATTGTAGGTTGCTCAAACTGCCTCGATTCAAACGATCAACAATTAAGCAACATTTCCATTTTCTTAATATTGAATGGCGAAGGGTCGTGCCCAATTGAAAGTGGTGCACTTATTGGAAATCTACTACGACCTTTTTCCTATCACAGCACGCTCATAATAAGCAAATTCCCCGTACTTCCTCTTAAAAATTGCCCATGATTCGGCAAAAATAAAAATTGGCAATACATTCGCTCGTTATTTCAATTACACGCCCGAACGATTATCAAATTGCCGTTAAATGTCAACAGTAATTTATAGCCGCGTAGTTGAAAATTTTCGATCAAGAATATGAAAATTCAGAGGGAGGGTGAGAACGGAGATGTTATTGGGGATTGAGCTCGTTTATTTCCAAGGTCGATTAAACACTTTTGTAGTGTAATTAATTTCACATAAATCTTCGACATTTTTTCCCAGGAGGCTTTCTACTCGGGTCCTTCGTTTTTATTATTATTATTTTTATTACTGTTATTATTATTATTATTATTATTATTATTACTATTAATATTATTACAATTCCTTTAAGATCTATGGATTTCCATTAAGACCTCGGTAAACAAGGTTAAAAGGTACAAAACTATGTAAATATTAGGATGTTTTTCGTTTCAAAGTGAGAAGGAACCTACTTATGGGGGAGAACTTTTCTAAAGCACAAAAAACATCACGTTAGCTTAATTTTTTCGTTCTTTAAAACAAAAAATCGGCTGAATTATACTATCTTTAATGGTTCGCGTTTAACAGAAAAAAAATACATAGATATGCGGAAAAGCGAAATTCCGGATCGTCGGACGTAAAAAAGATGCGGGCTGTCAAAAAGATCGGGACACCCAATTTACGTGTTGACGCGTATAGGAACTGAGGGTATAGAGGCTTGTTATAAGAAAAAAAAAGAACAGCAGGCAGTGGCGGAATAGAAATCGTAGAAAAAAGTTTATTTTTGTGTGCAAGCCTTGGCGTTCTTTTCTGATCAGGAGATATAGTCCATTAAACTAAGGTGTCGAAGGTTGCAATAATTAGGGTAGATAATTTTTTGGCAAGTTTTTAGGGGTGGTGTAGTAATTTTGATGTGCGATTTTGATGTGTTCAAGTTGTTGACCTCGAAACACCTCGGGATCATCCTTGGATTCGGGAAAAACGGCGAAATTTTTTGATTTTTTTTCGAGTCAAGGCACTTTTTTGTGTGCTAAAGTAGCCATTTTTCGTTTGTGACTGCGAAGTAACATTACAAAGCAGGCAAAATTTCCGATAAAACTAGTTTAAAGCGGGATCTGGAGGTATCACAGTTTCTAAGATAGGGATCGTCAAATGTAGGATACATTTTCAAAATTGACAAATGATGTTGATGTTTCTATGTCTTCATTTGTAACCATGTGCGAACGATTTTCGGATGGTTCCGAACGAGTTAATTTTGACATAAATTTGGCGAGCTTTATCTTGGAAATTACGATACCTCCGAATCCCGCTTTGGACTCGTCGTTTTGTCGGAAATGTTGTCTAGTTTGAAAAGTTACTTCGTAGTCACTACCAAAAACAGACTGGTTTAGCGAAAAAGTGCCAAAAAGTTCAAAAATGACGCAGTTTTTCCCGATAGAAATATCCCGACTGAATTATCCACAAAATAGCAAGTTTGGGTCTTAAATTCAGTGAAATTGCAAGTTTTGGGGATTTTTTTTCTCTAACTACGTAACCCGAGGTAGCCAGTCCCAACGGTGCCCAATATGAATAGCCATGGAATCGCATCATTTGAAGAAAACATCCACGAATAGGATCATGAATGCCACAAAATGGCCCAGAGACCGATAATTAGTACCTTTGTCTACCTTTTGTCAATTTTAGCCGCGAAAAAGCCACTAGGGATCGCGTATTGGCTCTTTTTTTCAGCCGTGAAATGCATCAAGAAACCGCAATTCAGAAAAGTGACGGGCTGACAGGGCCTTTTTTGCATGCATTCACGCGCGATAGATGCTCTGTTATGGTGATTTTCATGCTACGTATACGGTTCAGCCGTGTACTATGCAGCTGGTGATAACACACAATAATTATAGCCCAGTCAATAGGATTTGGCAGGAACAAACGTACAGAAGTAGTTTTGTCAACGGATCTATATGTTTCTTGGGGCGCTAAATCCGAATCTGAACTTGGGCTACAAAAAATCGGTCGCCTTCACGTCGAAAATCGCAAAAAAACATTATCACATCAATTGTCAACATTAATTATCGGTACGGAAGGAGAAGTTTGCTATTCCGGATGTAAGAAATTAGAGGGGCAACATTATCATGAAAATTCAAGCACGAAAAAACTCGTTTGAGAAGTGAGGTGAGGTTGAGCGGTTTCTGGGCTCAAATACGCGTATTGTAGCGAACCCAACGGTTGAAGCCTCAGAAACTGAACCTAATTTGATCGTTTTCTGTCCTAACTACCGACTGAGTTTCCAGGAAAAAAGCGGCAATTTAGATGACGAAAAATTGGCAATTTATAGGAAAAAATTGACGGTTTATAGGTCAACATTGAAAGTTCCTGGGGGCAAAACTGACAGTTTTCTAGGATGAAATTGACAGTTTTTCAAGACGAAATTGACAGTTTTCTAGGATGAAATTGACAGTTTTTCAAGACGAAATTGACAGTTTTTATCAAAAAATTTACAGTTTTTAGGACGAAACTGGAAGTTTATATAGACTATAGTTTAAAGAGACAGTTTCTATGGTGAAATTGACAGTTCTAATGACGAAATTGACATTTTCCTGGACACCATTGACAGTTTTGCTGGATAAAGTTAACAAGTTCCCAGGACGAAAGTGACAGTTTTGATAATTGGTTTTTGAACATTGAATTTATGGTTCACCAAATTCAACTGATTTTGGCTCTTCAAAATAAAGGAGCCATTCAATATAGGCAAATAATTGCGAGATGACCAAACCAAAACCAAAATTTGCACATTTGGCTCCACCGAAACCCACTCTGGCCTTGAAATTTGACAGGTTTCAGGGCAGGTTGGTTAAAAAATTATTTCTCGGGGTCGGCCTATCAGGGTGCGGTCTTCAAATAGCAACACTGTTTTCGAAATCCCACCCCTCACCAATCCATAAAATCGTTCGTGGCAACGAGGAATCACGACCGAGAAAACTTGGATGCCAAACAAAAGGTGCCCGTTCCCGATTCAGAAAAAAAAATTCGCGGGCCCGGGCTATTCATAACCCTCGTGTCCTCGAGGGCTTAGCTCACTCAAAATCAAATTTCGTGAATTCGACCCTTTAAAAAACCAATCTTGCTTGTTTGGCTCCCTCGAAAACCAATATTACGTGCAATTGGTTCTTTCAAAAACTAATTTCGCGGGTTTGGCTTCTTCAGACGCCGATTTCGTGTGGTTTTCCCATCCGAATTAATAATGTCGTGGATTTTGACTCAGAAAACTATCTATTTCGCTAATTTGGCTATATTCAAAAAACGAATTTCATGGGATCAGCTGTTCAAAATAACCGATTTCACAGGTTTGACTTTTCACAAAACCAATTTCGCGAATTTGGCTCCCTCTAAAAACCAGTTCCTCTTGTTTATTTGTACAAAAATTCCATTTCACCATCTTGGCCTCATCGAAAAACTAATTTTGTGGGTTTCGGCTTCTCCAAAATGCCATATTTGCGCGTCTGACAAAGTTTAGCAGTTTTTGCTAATCTAAAAACGACTTTCAGCAATCAAGAACATCCAATCTAATCAATAAACCAATTTCGCTAGTTCAGCTTTCTCAAAAACCAAATTTTGCAGATTTGGATTTTTCGAAACCACCAATTTCCAATTCGCTGGTTTGATGGGTCCCTCGAAGGACCAATGTCACCTTTAATTCAGTATGCATAATGACGAATTTTAATTTGTCTATTATATGACTTCACCATCAAACAAACCCGAGGGACACACACAAACTGAACGTTTGAGGCCCTCGACAGGCCGTTCCTTCGGATTTCAAAACCGGCGTGGGTCGAGAGTTTCGAGATCCGTCGGTCACAACCGCATGTGGATGGCGAACAACCGGCCGGAAGCTTCGGGCATTGAAACCTCAGAGTCGAAACCGAAGTTGTTTTTATCTCCACTGACGAACAGGTTAGACCAGTGGGTTTCACTGAAAAAAAAAAAAAAAAAAAAAAAAAATCCGCGACCTGTTAATAAAATCGTGTTCGTTTATGGCCAGCTCATATCGCTCTCTAAATGACTTATTGGCGTATAGAATCTTGAGAACTTCTCTATCTTCTCTGAGCCATTAGAAACTCCTAGTAGCCGAAGGGTCGAAGTGGGCCGCCCAGGTCTGTAGAGGCGGAAGACAGAAGTGCAGGCCCCTCTCGATCCGTCCTTGTGATGGTCCAAGGGGTGATTGTATGTACTTGAAACCAAATTCAGGGGTTCGCAATCAGGCGTAAAACAACGTTAATATAAGTCGACACGTACTTGAAATGAAACTTGAGCGAAAACCAAACCTCGGCGTCATTTTACCATACACGCAGTAAAATAAACATAGGAGGACAAAAGCTTTTATTCGAGCGCTTTTAACTGCACAAACACCACCACCATAGAAGGAAGTAATAAAAATTAATTTAATGGGGTTGATTTTTTCCTAAAGAATCAATCAGTGTTCCACGACGCACAACGACCTTCAGAAATGCCGATACGTTCCCGTTCGCGAGTACGCTGCATTTGTGCGAATTGCTCCTGTAATTTTCTTAGTGTTTAGTAAGTGTGAGGGGTGCAGGCAGTGGTAGGGAAGGGGGAAAGGTTCTTGGTCATCGTTGCGTTATACGACTAATTATAATGTAAACTTGAGCGACGTAATTTTTCTTACGAATGTTTTTATTTTTTTGAATTATAACGTGTTGTAATTTTTATATGGATCGATTCACAATAACGCGAAAATGCGTGAGGATGCTTTTGGACTCCATCATTACGAAGTTATCAATCGGTCAATCCTAATTCAAATCCAATTTTTGTTGAAAAATGGAAAAACAAATTCCAATGAATTAATCCTAG
Organism: Corythucha ciliata; assembly: GCA_038030265.1. Taxonomy (NCBI): domain Eukaryota; kingdom Metazoa; phylum Arthropoda; class Insecta; order Hemiptera; family Tingidae; genus Corythucha; species Corythucha ciliata. The sequence continues at coordinate 20,821,233 of CM075942.1, read as the reverse complement.
ACACTGAGTAGTGTTGGCGTGGTAAAGAGGGGAGAGGGATTGGTTTCGTATCCTTCGGAGGACACTTCTTACTTCTTTTTAGTGGCGGGGTGGAGGAATTAAACCCGGCGGCGGCGGCAGACCCGCGGAAGAAGTGGAAGAAGAAGGGAGGGAAAGGAGTTACAGGTGGACCTGCCTGCCGCGAACTAAAGCTTTTTTCAAGAAAACAGACGAGATTCAAGTTCGAGTGGTCATCGGTTTCGCATCGCTCTCGTTTTTTGTTGTTATTTTTGGTCACTTCCCTTTTCGCGTAATAATCGTAAACATAACCAAAATCAGAAATTGTTACGTCTTTAAAAAAAATATAATTAAATGTAAACAAATGCTCGAATTTGTAGTTTTTTAACTTTAAAATTCAGTGGACTTCTGTGATATTTCTTGTGATCCTTAAGACAAAAGACAACCGTTTCTTTTTTTTTATTTATCTTCCAACGACTAATTTAAGAGGTGAGTACCTTTTTTTTCTTTTTAACGACGCTTTATTTAACAATTTTACGCTCAGCCACCTTTCACATTAGAACGAAGCGTTCCCAAAGAGAAATTTTAGGGGGTTTCCCAAAGTTGAAGAAATGCTCTTGTTTACAGCTTGTTTCGAGTTCCAAGTCCCCCGCTCGGTCAAGTTCATTCAGGAAGGTCAAGTCCGTTTATTTAGCATCTTATTATGACAGGCGCTGGCAGGAATGGGATGCTGTTTAACAGATGAAAAAGAGGGGGGGGGGGATTATATCTCAAAAGCGTGTCTTCCTGTTGCACGTAATTAATTAGTGTTACGTTCCGTCAACGGTGAACCAAGCGATCCATTTCATTCCCACTAATCTCAGGACGTTTTAAAAATACTAATGACCCGTTTCAGGGAATTTTATTTTCATGTAATTTCCGCAGTTATCTAGTTTCATTTTTTATATAAGATCCATACAATTTTCGTCAGTCATGTGACCTTTTTTTGAGCTTCCCTTCAGTTTGAAACTAGTAGCATTTTCCATTTGCATAAAATTCAGCTCCGGAGCCGAGCATTTCCACCCGTCTTCTCCTTTACCATAATTGCTATAATTCAGAGAAGACGGGTGGAAATGCTTGGCTCCAGAGCTGACTTATATGAAACTAAAAAACACCATAAAAAACAAAAACAAAATAACTTTAGCAAAAGACAATTAGCGCGAAACGATGACAAAAAATGTCACAAAGTGAAACGCGTTAAATACATAAATAAGCAATTAGGAGGGGGTGAAATCTAAGGCGATTATTTCACGCTTTAAAACACCAGGAACTCGTTGCGTATGACACTTCTTAACTGATAAATTTTCTTGCGGAGTATTTAGCGAGTTTAATTATTTTAAACCGGGAAGGTCGATTTGGCGGTCATGTAATTTTTATTATTAAAAAAAAACAAAAAAAAAAAAACAAAAAAAAACGTTCCTCCTCGAATTTTAAAAGGCAAGTTTGTTGTACTGTGAAAGTGAAATTTTGACGGTTCAAATCGTACACAGCTCAATTAACTCGGCACTTCCTCACACCTCGCCGTTAATTACGGGCACATTTTCTTTCGTTCTCTTGATTAACAGTGCGACAGTATACCCGCAAAAACACGTATATGTCCTGATTTGGACGCAAATCATTTTTTTGGGTTTCTAGACGGAGAATGAGACTATCCAGGACTTCATTCAGATCACGTTAATTCTTCGTTTTAGGTGGATTCTACCCCTGACCAAAACCTCGTAAGCCAATTTTTACCGAAGCGCGTTTGTCCAAAATGGGTTTTCTTACCGAATTATCGTCAAAAACGTCGTTTTTTGGCCATTATTTATTATTTATTTTTCCTGAAAACAGATTCGCACGAATCTCGTTCCCACTCCCAAATTCAGCTTCAATACTAATAGTAGACAAAAAAAAAAAATTTTGGGGTCATTTAAAAGGCTGTTCATTTATCGAAAATCGCCCAAAGAGGCCAAAAATGCCCGTTTTCCGCCGATTTTAGGAATTTAAAAAAACATGCAGGCTGGATATTTTTATCTTAGATGTACCTTATAGCAGTCTACTTTCATGAATTTTTTCAGAATTTTATCTTTGGTGCGTCATCGTCAAAAAATCGAAAAACTAGAAAAGGGCCACATTACGGGGTACTTATACGCTGCTATTCCAAGTCCATGATCTTCTTTTACCTGTCGTCTTATATTTTATTTTGGAAACGTATAAAAACTAGAAATTTTTCGTACAATGGTCTTTTCAATCAGGTGAATACAGATCAAGATATTTGCAGTTGAATCCGCTAGGTATGAGTGAAGCTGTCATTTACAGCATAGAAATGCACAGGGGGATGTTTTTCGTAGGAAACTTTGATCAAGGAGGAAAAGGATTCAATAAATGTAAATTAATTTACGATACATAACTGTAGTTGTTTTACTTTCATAATTGATGAGAAAGTACCGTCGTATGCCCAAGAAATTCATGAGAACCTGGAGTGCGAAACAGGACTGAGGATTTTGCGGGTATGTTGAATGATGGCGGTTAAACCATAAAATAACACGGTTGAATCATTTTCCTTCTTATTTGGTGAAAGTTCACCACGTATAGTGCTGAAGACGTACAGTAGCTGAAGGTCTGAGGTCGAAACAGAGACTGGACCGCAACCAACACCCATATTGTGCAATCTCAAGATAGTCTGTTGTACGTCTAACCCCCCCCCCCCAAACATCATTTTTATTCTTGGTTTAATTTTAATTTTTAATGGGGGAAGGGGGCAAACTTCAGACCCAGTTCCGCCGGTTTCATACTTTCTGTAGCATGACCCCATCGTGTGAAAATAAAAACCTTCCTAAAATTGCTATACTTGCCCCTTGGTAACGCACATCTTTATGCAATCTTTATGCACATTTAGAGTTCTTTTACTTTATGATTACTTTTGCAATAATATTAGTGCGTAGATTATAATAAATCCCGTCTGCGATACGTTTTTTAGAATTTTGTCTTGATTACTTTAGTTCACTCTCTTTACATGAATTTCATAGACAATACGAGGGCATTTTTCTTATGAATTATGAAAAACAACTATAACTGTCGTGCATAGTAAATAAACTTACAATTATTGAACCATTTTCCTCCTTGATGAAAGATTCCTACGAAGAACATTCCCCTATGCATTTCCATGCTGTAAATGACAGCTTCACTCTTACCTGGTGGATTCAACTGCAAATATCTCGATCTCTTTTCACCAGATTAAAATGACCATTATACGAAAAAATTCTAGTTTTTATACGTTTCCAAAATAAAATATTAGACGACAGGTAAAAGAAGATCATGGACATGGAATAGCAGCGTATATGTACCCCATATGTGGCCCTTTTCCAGTTTTTCGATTTTTTGACAATGACGCACCAAAGATAAAATTCTGAAAAAATTCATGAAAGTAGACTGCTATAAGGTAAATCTAAGATAAAAATATCCAGCCTGCATGTTTTTTAAATTCCTAAAATCGGCGGAAAACGGGCATTTTAGGCCTTTTTGAGCGATTTTCGATAAATGAACACCCTTTTAAATGACACCAAAAAATTTTTTTTTTGTCTATTATTATTGAAGCTGAATTTGGGAGTGGGAACGAGATTCGTGCGAATCTGTTTTCAGGAAAAATAAATAATAAATAATGGCCAAAAAACGACGTTTTTGACGGTAATTCGGTAAGAAAACCCATTTTGGACAAACGCGCTTCGGTAAAAATTTTCTTTTTTGGTCCCAAATGATTACCGCCTGCTTCCGAAAAAATCCCGGTTAAGGGACTTTTGACCCCCCTTAATGCGGGGTACCCTTTTATTTATTTCATCCCTCTCTTAAGCTCGTAACAATGCTTTTTTATTTTCATTTATTTATTTTTAAAACGAACGTCGTCTGCCGTTCTCGTACGAAAAATAAATCCTTGAGGTTGGATGAAAGAGAAAAAAAAAACCTCAGATGGCCATATTTCGACGTTGTTACGTATTTTTTTTCACGTACGTAGTTACCGTCTCGATAAATGCTTGCTCAACTTTTCCGTATGAAGCCGAGAATTGATAGCTTTCTTTTAACGAAGTTTCTAATTATTATAAACTCGCATCATTGCAAAATTGCGAATTGTGGCACATAGTTCTCCATAAGTTTAACACGCACATTCCACCTTTTCCCCTTCTCACTCCTCACCGAAACATTTTAAGGCATTTTTAAAAATTATATTTCGATTGAGCAAACCCTCTCCTGCCCTATTTTGGACGACTGATTCATTTCGTGTTCACTTCAATAAGTTCCAGAAGAATTTATTCGTACATTAAGTTTTACAAAAAAGAACACTTCGTGAGTAAACGTGATGTTTTGCGAGTAAATGTAACGAAATATCCGCCCGATTTCTATAAAGTTCTATAGTGTGTGTAAATAATTGCTGGGGGAGTGAGGGTGATAATAAATAAAAAGTCGGTAACGATAATGAAAGAAAGGCATTCCGTTCTTAAGAAATGGGCGTTTTTTGTCCTTCGCGATAAAATTTTTTATATCCATGCCTCATAGGTTCGTATACAAGAAAGCAGTAACGGTTCAACCATTTTTGTCCTTTGCAAATATACTACCGCTTATTACTGTCTGGGAGAATGCTTAACACCGGGTTTTCCCTCCTGTCACTCATCCACAATTTCACGTTTCACAAATTTCTGTTTTAAAAACTTTCCCTACGACACCCAAAGAGTTTCCGCGTTCCCGTGCCCTTAATCCTGCGTCCCCTTTCCCTTCAAACCTTAGCAATACAAGCTGTTAAGGATATCCCAATTGTCTTTCATCACTCGTGTAACGAAAAACAACAGTAATTTCAAGTTTTAAACTTAAGCATTTCGTATTTTCTTTTCTCCTCTCTCTATACAAAGAACGGAAGGCTATCGTGCGTTCAAGGCGAAAAATAATAAAAGTGATTACCCACCGAAATTGGTGACCTGTCGGAAAGATCGCTCCAATTTTCTCTCGCCTTCCGACTCTTTCCTTGAATAATACAGGTGTTTTGTATCCCCCCTCCCCCGTCTTCTACGTTCACGTCGTAATTTCTAGATGCAACGTGACTCCTTTTTTGAGAAGAAGGAGAGGTGTAGAGAAACAAATTTAGGTCATATTTATATGTTGAGAGCCTCTTTGAGTTCCGCAACACCCCGAATGACGTGTTATTTTTTTTAATACTACATAAATTCAAATGTAAGCAACTTTATACACTACGCAAAGCCCCTCCTGCGGTATGACTGATCGAATGCAATAAAAAGGGCGCTTAAGATGTAAAAAAAAGAGACTAGGTCAAGGGTGCATCGAAAATAAACTTGAAAATTTGCGGTTTTTTTGATATCATTAATTATATAAACGCTATTTTTGTTTCCGTTCCCTTGAAAAACTATACACGCACCCGACTCCATCTTCATTGGAAAATAGAACATTAAAGAAACGATAATAAGCGTATCGGTGGTTGTAATAAGAGCCAAACCCGTGACATTGGTTTCATGAGAATCGATTCAGTAAGATTTTGTTTTAATAAGAGTCAGTCAAATCAGTGGAAAGCGACTTTCTCTCTATGAAAAACCAAATTTCGTGAATATGACTCTTTCAAAACCAATTGCATGAATTTGGCCCTTCGAAAAACCTGATTCGTGGATTCCATTTATAGAGGTTACGTATATCGATGCACTTACTCTTCGCAGATAAAGCTGGGAAAAGTTTGGTTGCTGTGGGCCTTTTTGCAAACAGTAGTGTAAAGTTATTCGATGGATTGTTATTCCATGAAATATATCCAGTGGTTGATAGCCTCACCCTCAATTTGGCACATTCAAAAACCAAATTTACGGCATTGGTTCCTTTGAAAACGTGAATTTCGTGATTTCGGAGCTTTCATCCCAAATTTAGCTGACTTTTTATCATTGAAATTCACATAAATGTATCAAGAAATTAACTTATTCATACCCAAAATTTCACGGATTTTCACTCATTCAAAATTACACTTCATGGGTTGGGCTCTTTCAAAACATAATTTTGCTGGTTTCCGTTCTTTCGGGATGGAAATGTCGCGATTTCGGCTCTTTAATCCACCGCCAGGGATCATTTGAGCGAGTCACTGAAGAATTTCTGGGGGGAGGGGGGGGGTTACGAAAATACTGCGAGGGGAACTAATCCGGTGGTATGGACTTCAACTGCAGAAATTGACTTCAACTGCTGAAACTCACTTTTACTCCTGAAGTTCTCACTTTTATGGCTGAAATCGATTTCAACTTCACGACTCGACTCCGACTGTTGAAATTTTCTGTACTGCATCACATGACTTCGACTAATTAAATTGGCTTCAACTGCTCAAATTAATTTAAAGTGCTGAAACTCAATTTTACAGCTGAACTTGACTTCAGCTGCATGTCTTGACTCAGACTCCTGAAATTGACTTTTAATACTGAAACTGACTTTAACTGATGAAACTGCTGCAAAAAGTGACTTCAACTGCTGAAACTAAATTTTACTGCTGAAATCGACTTCAATTGCACGACTTGATTCCGACCGCTGAAATTGACTGTTGCTGCTGAAATCGACTTTAACTGCATCAAGTAAGTTCAATTGCTGAAATAGGCTGCAATTGCTGAAAATGAATACCTGCTGCTAAAATTGACTTTAACAGCTGAAATTGACTTCAACTGCAAATGAGTTCATCTCCGGAAATCAACTTCAACTGCATCACATGACGTCGACTGATAAAATTGACCTCAGGTGTACAAATTGGATTGGTTTCCAAATAACACCTGAAAATTGGCTTCAACAGCTGGACTCAACTTCAACTGCTGAACATTAACTTCGAATGCTGAAATTGACTCCATCTGGCATCTCCTGACATTGGCTCTACTGCTGAAATTCACTCCGCACTGCCGGGGATCAGGCGAGAACACCTCCACCACAGGGGTGGTTGATACGATAGCCAGCACGTTAAATTCCCGAAAGTAGGGGGGGTTTGTGACCAGCAAATATATCGGCGACCCCCCCCCCCCCGAGTGATTTTGCTGGACCCACAGCCTAGAAGTTTCAACTGCTACCACGAATGTTGAATTCTCGAATTATCATATTGCCAGTTTCTGGCGGCTAAAGTGATGGTTTAGAGGCCAAATAGCCGGCTTCTGACAAATGATACTGCTGCTTTAGACCGGAAAGCCAGAAGTTACAGTTTTGGGGGTTGCATGAACTGCTCTTTGAGGAGTGTTTTAACCATAAAAACTAACGGAAAAACTACCAGTTTTCTGTGTGGCTGCTGTGCTGCTGCTGAAGAAGTTGTTTTTAAAGTCTATATTTTATAGAGTTGTACATCCAGCAGTTGATAGGAAATTGCGAATTAGCAATAATTTTCAATTTTAGCCGATAACATCTAGCGATTTTTTTTTTTTTTTTCAGCTTTTTCTCAATATTAGCGGTGATTTTTTTTTCTTTCTTCAACTTGAGCCGCGAATTAGCACCTTTTCTCAATTTTATCCGTGAAACTGAATTTTTTCCCCAATTTTAGGCGTGAATTAGTGTTTCTCTCTTTTAGTAGAAACTAGAAAATGTGCGTGTTTTTCTCTCAAATTTAGCCATGAAAGTTGTGTTTAGAAATTCTGGGAATTGCCGTTTTCTCAATATTAGCTGCTACGATTGCTTTCTCTAAATCGTAGCCGTAAATTCCCTCTTTTTCTCAATTTTAGCCACGAAGTAGCCTCCAGAAACCGCGAATTTGCGTTTTTGTCAATGTTACCCGCGAGTTAGCATTTTTCAAACAATTTTATTCGTGAATCAGCGTTTTTTTCAATTACAGCCTTGAATTAACCCCTACATCGGTACGCTACTGATAATGAGCAATTTTCTGACTGAAAATCTTGGTTGTGGAGGCAAAATTCACTGCATTGGCTGGTGGTGAATAGTAAGTTTTAGAGGTTAAATTATCAGGATTTTTACGCGACATGTTAGGCTCTTTCAGCCTATTTCAGCTATTTAAAGCCTATTTCTTGGGCTAAATTATCAAATTTTAGGCTATAACAAGGAAGACTTTGGAGATCAATTTCCGGTTTTGTGGCCAAGTTAATCGAAACCACCAGTTTGAAGACCGTTAAAATCCACTTTTGGGTCACTTTGACAGTTACAACACAGTTCCGTGGACATGAAGATTTTCAGGCAGCGTAATTTTTGGAACTGGTCCACTTCCCGAGCACTGGATCTTATACCGTGCTTAAACACTTTACTACTTTACTTACCTCATTTACTAGAAAATCCAGGGGAGACAGTGATTGTCACAAGGGCTCTATTCACATGTATAAAGGAGACGAGATTACTAATCTGAAGAGACTACTAAACTTACAACTAATATACTTAAAATTAAAATAAATACTCCAAACCTCTACCAAAATCAAATTAAAAATAGATAAATTGGAAAAAATAAATAAATAATAAATTTAATGAGAGTAAATGGCTAATGCGCTTGTTCGCAAAGCCCTCCCCCCCCAAAAAAAAACTTTTTACGGCAATCCTCAAAACGCCCGTGTTTTTCTCTAATGCACCCACCCAATACACGGACTCTTTCTCACACACAATACCACTTCGATAAGGCCCCGTCGCATACTTATAAAAGAAACACAAGTGTCTCAATTACCACGCCGGGCCACAGGCATTACCCTCAATATGTTCTTCCCTCCGGGGCAACAAATATCCCTGCGTGTTTTTTGAGCGTTTAAAAAATAAATACAAATTACCACTTAATTTGAAAGGTCCGAGGCGTATTAGACAAATTTAAAAAACAGTCAACATGCAATGAGTGCGTAAGCGAGGAGCGGCTATTTCGGGTGCTTTTGAGCCACAGCACGCCACGTATTATTTAAAGCGGTGCCTAATTTTTAAAATGATAATTCAATTCCTCTGAGATTTCTTTTTGAATGGAGTTAGAACACCCACTTAGCCGCGAGATAGATTTGTGGACCAGCGATTTATTCCCCAAGGGTTTGAGGGGATGATCCCCTTGAAGACAGTCCGAAGTGACTCCTATGGTACTTTCTTGTGATTATGATTATCCTTATTTCCTCATAGTGGTCCTTAACTTTTATTGTGTTTACAAGTTCACGGGGCATTCTGTTGGCAACGTGCCACACGCTTGCGGATGATGAAAGATGACGTTTTATTCTTTCGGGGCTCCCTGCAGCGCGCGGTTAATCAATAGACACAGGCTTCTTCTTTTAGCGACAATTTGCGCGAATTCAACGCCGGAAATTCAGATTCTCTCGTGCCTTGACTACCTTGCTTTCGGACTTAAAGCCCCTGTTTTTCGGGATGTGGATATGGGGGAGACGGCTTGCCTATACGCGCTCAATCGCGGTCACCGGTTTGAATCTCGGACTTATTCTTCATTTCCGTGGCCAATAGGGGCTGTTTATTTTCTTAAAAACATGAAATGAAGGGACGACATTGTTAAAAAAACCCGATTCGATCAGAGCAACTTTTTCATCGAAAAAGATTTTTTACGACTATAGAGCGAAATATTTCGGTTGCTCTTTAATTGGCTTTTAATTATTAATGGTTCAGGGTTGCAATTATACTATAGGAAGCCCTACCTATTTTTAGCCCTGGGAAGTCCCACGGGTGTCCTCAAGAGTTTGGAGTTCTTTAAGAGAAAAAAAGGGACCAAAAAAGAGAGAGGCTGATGTGAACTTGAAGGCCGTCGAGTGGACAGAAAAAAAAGAATGTTCCATGCTTGATTTTCTTTTTATTCATAAAGTAAACTAAACAATCTTGAATTCTTCCAAAATTGAATTGAATATTTCGCGACTAGTGATTTATCTTAAAACTCTCGGCTGCAGGGCTGCTTATGGTTACACGGGGGGAAAACTATATAGGAATTCGCGGGCTCTGAACCGGTGTGGTGAGGCCAAATAATTTAAGGCCCCCCCTCCCAGAATTAATGATTTTTGGGCGGAAAAATAGAAATTTAACTTCAAACCAACCATTTGGTTTGAAAGAAGTCAATGGCTCTAACCATTGAGACTCGCCAACCATCAACATTAAGATTAAGTGTAGACAACAACATTAAACATCAACATTAAGTGTAGATGTCATAGCCGGAGCAAGCAAATATTCTGCAGGCTCAGATAAGCGAGCATTCGATCGCGACGAGGAAAGGGCGTCTTTTCTCGTAAAATCACAAATTGGCATCGAAACAATAAAAACCTCTAAAGTCTATTAAAGAAGGAAACTATAGTTTTACGCGCAAATTATTTGGAATATTTCATTTTTATGGTCTCATATTAAACCTTATAGTCTTGAGACTTGCTCAGCAGACCCTGAATTTCAATTTTGACTTTCCTCGAATTTTAAATCAACTTTATAAAATTACTAGTAAAGATATGAATTGAATTTAAAATTCGAGGAAAGTCAAAACTGAAATTCGGGCTCTGCTATAAGGTTACATGTGAGACCATAAAAAATGAAATATTCCAAATACTTCTCGCGTAAAACGGCGAGGGGATAATGGGCGAGGGGTAGTACTAGTATGCCCCCTTAAGGAAGGTAGGTACTTGGCCTGGAAATTGATCCAAAGAAACCGCGAAAGCTATCGGCATGGGCTCTACCGTTTATTCTTCATTATAACCTCGGAATTCCTCCAAGATAACACATTAGCGCTTTTTATCAATTTTAGCATAAATGGCCCTCCATAAACTGCGAATCTTCTCGATTTTAGCCGCGAACGAGCGTTTTTTCTCTAGTAAGTAAGGAACCTTTAAAGACGAGTAGACGCATACGGCGCCATGTTCGTTCTTATCAGTTTAAAAGAACGGTTGGGGGTGGTTTGTTGACATCAAAGATATAGAACTACTGGATTGCTCACGAATGTTGAATTGTACGAGAGAAAAACGGTCTAACCTGCACCCCGTGACCTTGAGGGAGTCCGGGTTGGCGGCACATTTAAAAACTCCTTATACGTTATTCGTACAATGGGGATGAGCTCTCCAATTTCAAAAATCACAATTCAGCATGTAGGGCCTGTTCTGTATAATAAACAACAGTTGATACCAACTATTAATTACAATTTTGTCGCGGTACTAACTGAAAGAATATGGTGAGCAATCCAGTCCAGTATTTCTTTATCTTTGCATCCTGCAGTACCTAATACCTACACAAGCCAAAAGATTTCATACATTTTTCACAGTCCGACATTTGAAATAAAACTGAAAGGTATTAACTTCGAGTTATAATTCAAAAAATAAACTAAAATGAATAAGTAAAGAATTGGGAAACATTGCACATAAAGGTCTGGTGACGTGGCAGGAGGGATGCGATACGTACGGAGGTTTCAGATACGCGGACTTCATCAAGGTCAACCCCCCCAACTACTGGCTCGGATTCCCCGCCCATCGTGAGCAATCCAGTATTTCTATATCTTTGGTTGACATCCACAAAACATCAACAAAAGGTGGATTTTACAAGACTGATAATTGATAAGAGCGAACATGGCGTCTGTGATTTTACCTGTCTGATTATAGGTTCTCTACTAGTAAGTAGTGTTTGTAGTGTTGTAACATATAGCTTCCATTGGCTGTTAGTAGACCTCCTAACGAAGTGCCGGAGGTTTCGGCAGGTTGAGGGTAGATTTGTACGGATGTCCGGGCTGTGTGGGTCGCTTGAAATAATGCTAATAAACCACAGTTTGATTGTCTAATTACGTTCGTTCACAAACCTCAGACACGTCAGTGTTTTTTCTCAAATTCAGCCTCGAACGTGCGCTTTTTCTTCATTTTTAACTTTAATTAGCGATTTTCTCTCTCTTTAAACCTCCAATTAGAGCTTCATTGTTTTAATTTTAGCAGCAGGCTTACCCCAAAAAACCGCACTATAGCGCGCTTCTAAATGTTAACAGCCTAAGGACCTGCAGAAATTGGGGATTTAACGTGTTTTTTTTCTATTTCGGCCGCGAATTAAGTGGCCTGTAGATCACGAATTGATGTTTTTGCTTAATGCCAGCAACAAATGAGCGCTTTTTCTCAATTTTAGCCGCGTATAGACGCCGTAACGCTTTTCCTCTATTTTCGCCGAGAACCCCCCCCCCCCTCCCACATGCCCGAAATATACTTTTTTTTATAAGCGAACAGCGCAAATGGACCTCGATAGTCAATTTTTTCATCACTAAGTATAATGCTTTTCGAAGCCCCGGGAGCTGGGGTGGTCCACCCTCCTCGACAATACGTCGGCACACTACTTGGTTGGGACATTTTGTATTTCGGGATTGTTTTATGAGCTAGTCCCGAGGATTACCCGTATCGTGAGACCCCAAGATACATTTTCACCCAATCCGCAATTTTGGTCATTTTAGAAAGAAAAAAAACCTACGGGCGTCTGTTTCTAAGCAATCTCCAGCAATGGTTTGATCGCCGGGCAGGCTATTACAATGGCAGAATTCCTTCTCGTGAAGACTTTTTTTTTTAGAGTTATTATAAACGTTAATTACGCCTTGACCAACAATTAACTGTAAATGGCTCATACAGTGTACAATGTACATTATAAAATGGCAAGCGTTCACACCAATTTTATTTTTTTCTGGTAACCCCTCCCCCCCCCCGTAACCATCCATCATTACCCATTTAGCTCCGGTGACTGGGGATTAGTCAACTAAATCCTTTCAATGCCGCGTTATTAACAACAATAAACTTTTTCAGGGTAAATGACACTTTAAAAGAAGAATACACAAAACTTGGATTATGAATACAAACACTCTCTCCCACTTATCAACATACTGTATCATTTAAAAAAAAAATATTAATAACAAAAGGAAAAAAATGAAAATAAATTTATGCTGTGAAAGCACTAGTGCAAGGTCAGCTGAACCAGGTGGACGGGTGATGTAACCAAGTAGCACCCTCCGTACAACAAAATAGTAACAACAAAAAATTGAGTTTTTCCCGTTGAAACCCCGTTGTTTCTAGCCCTTCTCTTCCCATTACATGTGATTTAAAAAAAAATGAGGCGGTTCCAAAATCCAGAGTAGCAGTTATTCGAATGGGCGAAGTTTTCCTTCATCGTCGGTGGCTGTTGGTCGAAGATGTACCCACTGTGTGTAAAAAGAGGTAAACAACATTGATTATTGTGTTAAGTATCGCATTGGAGAGCACAGGAGAGTGTGTGTGACTGGTGGTGGCCGGAGGGTGGGCTTTTCCGGGAAAGAAACCTTTTTTGTTTCCATGTCGCTAATTTTTAAAAATTACGGCACTCCGTTTCCTAGCACCTATCACAATAATAACATTATGCAACTTGTGTGTTTTTGACGAAGTGGTTCGTACGCGTGGTGCAACATCAAGATGACCTCCGGTCCATCTGTTAATTTATAACAAAAGAGTAATTTATTTAAAAAATAATGTCATTTATTTTTTGAAGCGCGTTAGACCTCGATGTTCGCCCCTTTTTTGAGTTTATTACGACAGCGAAGAAAAACTCGTCGAAACGTATTGTCGCAATACGCGATAATTTATAACGTTTTTTCATTCACAAAATATCGATCAAGCTTCAGTCTGAGACCCCCCCCCCCCTGTCACTTATAATCCTACATTCCTACATGATAGATATAATGTTCGCTTACTGGCATGTGACTCATGCGAGTTTGTGACTGGATTTTTTCGTTTCTTTCATAACCACGCTATTACAAGAAAATTTCGCGTATCATTCAGCTCGATGATGTTTTTCACCTCTTTCTCTTCTTCCAAATAGCTCTTTGTATTCCAGTTTAAAAAGCTTCTCTATAAACCATTTCTTATACACTTTTACACCGGCCACGCATAAAATGTCGAAATGACGATGTCTCTTAGCTCTTACGATAGCGGCTGGCCGAGGGAAGTGTATAGTAGAGACGAGGGAACTGTTCCAACCATTAACGAGCATTAGAAGGCTTCGCACTATAAGCTCTTTTATAAAAGTTTTGACTACCGAGCCGAGTTAGAAAGAGTTAAATTTTATTCTTTTGTCTTCTTGCCACTTCGTACGCCTTCTAATCTTTAATCAACTCGAAAAAAAGCGATATCGAGTAATCGAATCAAGTGGAGGCAAGCTTTCTTGATTTTCGAAATATTTGTATTTTTTTTTCTTTTTTTTTTCGTGTTGATGGAAGGTTCATGATTGTGTAGGTAGGTACTGAAAAAACGCACCTTTACCTCGTGTGTTACTGTTACTACTGTTACTAATAGTTGATATCTGTTATTGATCACACTAAGCTATCTTTTAATTAAGAATGCATAATTGACCAATTAAGATTAAGATTTTAATTAATTAGAATTTTCTCAAACGACTACCCTTTTGATATCACGAAAACAATTATGTAATCAAAAAAATCATCATTCTGGGCTGAAAATAACAAAAACTGACTCTGGGCACTCACGAACGTCTGACTCATGAGCACACTGAAGTTGGGGCCCCGGGCCCGGGATAACGACGGGGCCCCTCCATGATACGTAGAGGGAGGGGGGCACTTCGTGGCCACACTTTTTTTTCTTTTAGCCGCGAACCAGGGGCGTATAGCCAGAGCGGGGCAGAGGTGGGCAGTTTCCCTCCACTAGTCTCGAAAACGAAGTGAAATTCCTTGTAATTCAAAATATTTTTCTGGCAAAAAAAATATTTTGTGAGTCAGGCTCACTAATGGTGAATTCCACCAACGGGAGTTTGGTTGGAGTTACCAATCTCTAACATTGTTTACATAAATTGTGATGCATTTGTTTGTGTTAATACTGAGTTAACGTCACTCAAACTTTAACCCTCGGTGGTGGAATCCGCCTTAAGAAACCAATTTATCGGATTTCACTCACTAAAATAGAAAATTTCACCAATTTTGCAGCAGATAAAACATTTTCACGGCATGGCGTGATAAAAAGAAACCCTAAGCACGATTATCACACTAATCAAAGCATTTTCACGATTATGCAAAATTATATTTTGTTCATTAAGATTGTTGATTTTGATCATTGAAACGCAAATTTCGTGGGATTTTGCTCATTGAAACGCAAATTTCGTGGGATTTTGCTTCTATAGAACCAATTTTGCACGCCTTGGCTCACTAAAATGCTAGTTTCGTGGGGGCCGTTTCCCGCTGAAGAACTAAAACCCTTATTTCGTGGGTTTTGGGCTTGCTGTAAACCCAAATTTAATGGGTTTTGGGTAATTTGGGTTTGCTGAAAACCCAATATCGTATGGGTTGGCTCGTTGAAATGTACAAGTTCACAGGCAGAAACAATTATTTTTTCAAATTCAAACGCCCGTAAAAAGCCAAAGCTCCGTGAAAATCTCAATTTCGTGTGACCTCCTTCATCACCAGACGTCATGCGATCTTCTCAGAAAATGCTATCTTCGCCTGTGAGCTGGTAGAACGCTTGTGTTGAAGACAGACTTGACAGTTTACAGGGCTGCAAGTTCCTGACAAGGAACCGCCATTCGTCTGTACGACAGACGAAGTCCAGTTTGGGGGACTAAATTACCGCAGTTTCCGTACCACGACGACTAGTTAAGTTAAGGGTTCTGCGTTGATAAATTACCGAGATCTTTTTCTGGGGACTCATCACCTGCAATAGTCATTGGGATTCGTACTTGTGCTCACGTGAAGCTGCCCACCCCTAAATCAAAGGCTGGCTACGCCCCTGCCATGAACCAGCTATTTTTCCGCTTTTAGCCAAGAATTAGAGTTTTTTCTAAATTGTATTCGCTGAAGAAGCTTTATCAATTTTATCAGTCAATGGAGTTTTCTCAACTTTATCTGTCAATGAGCGTTTTTTCTCAATAAACGCTTTTCACACATTTTAGTCGACAGTATGATTTTTTTTATTTTAGCCACGAATTAGCAGTTTTTTCGCTTTAGACATGGTAATTAGCACTTTTTGTCAGGCACTAAATGGCCGTTGGGAAACCGTAAATTTTCTCTATTTTGGATGTGAATGAGCAATTGGTCTTAATGCTAGCCGCGCATTAGCACATAGTCTCGTATGTAGTCGTGAAGTTGTCCCCGGAAACAGCGCATGTCCGAATTTTCAATTTTAGCTGTGATTGAGTGCTATTGATGATGAGTATCTTTGTTCCAATGTTGGGAAAAAGAAATCTGAAAAATCCGGGGGCCCCCCTAGACGCGGGGCCCCGGGCCCCCGCCTAAAGACAGCACTGCTCAGGAGGGTATGGACGTAGCCAGCCCAAGACAGAATATTGGTAGGAAGGAAGGTAGTTTTGACCCCCCCCCCCATTTTGTTTATATTGAAAGTTCGGACCCCCCCCCCCTACCCTTCACCAAACAGAAATGCTCTCTTTCTTTCGGTTTCAAGTCTGAAGAAAAAAGTTTGATGAAAAGTTTGAATTTGATGAAGAAGTTTGATGAAATAATAGGCCTACTTCGTCTGTTGCGAAGTGTTTTTTAAACAGGGCGGGGAAACAGTTTCATGGGTAAATATGGTAATGCTCCGAAATCGGCTGAATTTAACGATAATTATATGTATAGGAAAAAGTTCTAGCATTTGGAGAGCCGAATCTACTGCAGCGAAATCCGTCGTGATCTTGTCTGTTTCAGGCGGTCAATCTAAACTCCTCAATGATAAACTACCCATTTTAAAACTGCGATCGACCGTTTTAAACGGAAAATGACCATTGTAAACGGTAAATTAAGTACCTTATAACGGTAATTAGGTAATTGACTATTTTGTTCGGTCGTTACTTACAGTTTTGTATAGCGATCCGCAGTATGACAGCACTGAGAAAAAAAAAAAAAACACCACCGAACAGCTCACTCACCACCGAAAAATTCGTTCAGTGGAGAATTCCATTTTTTCGGTGGTTAATCTTCACCGAAGAAGGCAGCCATATTGAAAAATTACCGCCGATGGTTCTGCGGTTGAGCGTTCTGCGGTCGTACAGCCGAACGTAGGTGAACATTCACCGCAGAAGAAATTACTTCTCCACTGAACTATTTCTTCGGTGGCTTAAAATTCGATGACACGCCGAATAAAATTTACTGAAGATCGGTGACATTATTTCGGTAGTTGTTTTACTGAACGTCGGACGATCCTTAGCTGAGCATCGGTAAATGACCGATGCTCAGTGACAAATCTCATGTCTAAGGGAACGGTCACTTCTGCCAGCGACAAGTAGCCCACCGTCGTTGGCTATCCACCGAGTAACCACACCAAGCGAGCGAGACGAAGGAATGAAGCTTCTAGTTCTAACTGAGTTGGGGAGAGGAGAGCACGAGTTCAGTGTTCAGTGTCGTGATTGTGTGTGTTGGGTGACCCGGGTGACCGTAAGAAAGTATCGGTTATTGGCAAGTACTAAAATTATTATTTCGATTGGTGTAGTTCGGTGTAATTAATTTTTATCGAGTTTTACGGCGCTTCCTGGCTATCATGACGGATGAACTTATTTCAAGAATATTATAATAGTGATGCTGCTTGATTGAATGCGTGTTATTGTGAGCCTAATTTTCAGATTATGTAATTTATTCCCTTTTACTTGTACATTGTGCTATGTATTTTATTCCCATTTATCGATATAAAGGATTATAAAAGCATTTTAAACTGTGTACTATAGTTTATAGAGCCATGCTTCTCCTTGTTTGACCTTCACTGTGAAATACAGGCCATTATTCCTCTTTCTACTGACTCATTCCACCCTCGCTGAATTTCGGTGGGTGTTTCCCGCCATACCGAACTTCAACGCTAAACACCGGCGAGCTAATGCTGAATATCACCGAACGTGAGAAACAAGGCACTTGCCCAAATAGACGGGTTGCCGAACTAGGGAAGCGTATTTTCCGATCATGATTGATTGCGCACCGATATCAAGGGACTAGCCAACGAACTTCTGCAGATAAGCCGGAGAACCTAGGCCCCAAACACAGGCTCATTGAAGACGAAGTTCGGAAGCAAACTACCGAAATTTTACTCGGCGGTTTTACACCGAACAAAAAGTCACCGAACATCACCGGAGAATGCTACTCGAAGAAGATCGGTGGTATTTTCACCGCCGAAGGCCTCATTTTTTCTCTCAGTAAGATACAAGAGTTTCTGCTGAGCTTAATCACACTGTTATTTGCACAAGATCTGCGTGCTCATGTTATGGATGGAGGGATGGGGAGGTTTTTGTTTTTAAAGGACACTCAGTTTGGGAGGTGGGGGAGGGGGGCAGGATCGTCTCGTGTTACATGAAAGAAGACTTCAGAAACTCACAACTGGACCAATTTTTCTTAATTTTCCCTGACCCAATGGGGAACTTGCATGAATGTCTGATTTCGGAGAAAAGTATACCGGTGAATTGGCACATGGACAGAAGGATATCAATGGTAGTTGCAGCCCGATTGGTGCATTTGGTGATTTTTAAATAAATTTCAAAAGTTCTTCAAGAGGGGATATATGGTACGAGGGGAAATTACGTCAATCCCTAATTTTGAAGCATGTGATTAGGGCTCTCTAACATTTTTTGTTTACAAATAATAAGAAAAATTGTCCCCCTGAAAATGTGTCGTACCCCCCTCATCCTAACATCATCCATCCATTTCATTAAATAGGGTTTGACGTTATCAAATCCCCACTCAAAATTTTTAAAAATTCGCTCTAAAAAAATCCTTGATTGATTTCAATGTTTAATGTGAGCAATAGCATTGTGGAAGAGCCCTCTTCAATTAAACACCAGTGCTTGAAAAATGTGCAAGTTCCCCATTGTTTCACGTAGGCCGTTGCTCGATGGTTTTTGACCAAATTTCCAGGCCAGAGAGGTATGCTTTCATCCAGGCTTTTTTTCGGACTTCAGGGCAGACGGTCACGTGGTCGCTGTCCATGGGGAAATTAGTGAGGGCCCCGGAAAACGGTTTAAAGCGGACAAAATCACTAGGGATCCTTGAGAGAACCCTTTCAACGGTCCGTTTGATCCAAACTCCGGTTTGATTTTCGGATTTCCCCGTGCCGAGAAACCCTGGGATGCGCCGTTTCGTCAATTTTTGAATATTTGTTATTTTCGACAAAAACGTCCATGGTGGGCGTAGTTTTTTTTTGGGTCAATTTCCTCAACGACCTCCGATCTGACCCGACCGAGGCTTATGAGTTGCTCGAACCGTTGAAGTGAGAAATGCAGCCGTCCTCGATGAAAACGCCCGTCCAGGGCCGTCGCCTCTCAAAGTAGCCAAAAATGTCTGTTTTGGGTCAAATTTCAAATTGCACCGGCCGCGGTTATTTGAGTCCCTCAGACCATCCTCAACTGAGATATTGAATCGGTACCGACCTAAGCTCCCACGTCCATATTTCAATTAGTCAACCCAGTGAAATTGGTTGTTTGAATGAGCCACGCCATGGTTCAAAAGCGCGAAATTTCTTTAGCCATGAAGTGAGACTTGCGAAATTTGTTTTTTTGGGTTAGCCCGTACCGCGAAATTTGTTTTTGATTTGCAAAATCCAACCCAAAATCCAACCCAAAATCCAACAAAATCCAATCCAAAGCCAACCCGACAACAATTTGATTTTTCAGGGAGCCAAATTTGGTTACAGTGAGCCAAACCTGCACAATTCCATTTTTGAAGGAGGCGAATGTGGTTTGGAGAAATCCAAGCCTGTTATTGGAGCGGGAGGGGTGAGCTAGTCCGAGCCAGTGAGAGAAATTGGTTTTTAATGGGGCAACCATGCGACATTTTGTTTTTAACAAGGTTCTGATCCCTGAAATTGTTCTTAAAAATGAGCCAACCCTACGAAATTGCTTTTTAAATGGGTCATCAGCGCGAAATTTGGATTTAAGGCAGCGAAACCCGCGAAATTACTTTTGGCGATTGGCGAAAGAGCCAGCCCTGTGAAATTGGTTTTGAAATGAGCCAAACTCCGCGCAATTGATTTTTGAATGCGCCAACCCTGCAAAATTGTGTGCTTAGAAGGAACCATACTCCCGAAATTACTTTTTAAAATAAACCAACGGAAACACACTGGAAATACCTTTGGAAAAACGGAAGTGTGTAGTCCTGTAAAGCTACCTTTTTTAGGGAGCAAACGTCACGAAATTGGTTTCCGACGTGTCCGATCAGCAACATTTGGTTTTAAAAAGAGTCAAACAGGCGGATAGATTTTATAAAGGCGCCAGAGGAGAAATTTGGTTATTGAATTAGCCAAAATCGTGAAATCGGATTCTGTGAGTGAATGAAATATTTGGACTTCAAAAGTGTCTAAAAAGCGGAATCGCTCTTTTGAATGAGTCAGCCCTGTAAAATGGGATTTTTGAATGGAGTAACCCCACAACATTTGCTTTTTAGGAAGTCAATCTCTTGAAATTGACTTTTTGAGTGAGTAAAACCCGAGTAATTGGGTTATGTGAGCAAAAATTCACAAAATTTGGATTTCGAAAGGGCGAAACCCGCGAAAATAAATGTCTTATGGTGGATTTCACCACCTTGGCTTGAAATTAATTTGGACTTGAAGAAAAAATGCATTGAATTTTATCTAAACAAGATTCGGCTTTGTTAAGCCTCACCTTCAGCCGAGGTGTTGGAATCCACCATTAAAGAGCTAAATGAGCTACATTACGATTTAAAGAAGTGGAATCCGCTGGTTAGAGTCACCAACGTAACCAAGACCATAAACTGGACGAAGGTGACTCAGCTAAGTTTCTATAAAGTTATCAATTACATCTCCAATAACCGACCTGAGAATGGTCAGTTTAGAAGGTTTTACAGAAACAGGAACAGGAAATTTCTACTAAAGCATACGCACCAGCAAAACATTAATATCCCAATCATTTTTTAAAAATGAAATCAACTTAATTAACAATGCAAGATTGTCCACGAAACAGGCCACGGCTCTGGGCCGCCTAGACCTCCTTTTTCAAACCTCTCGATGACCGGACTTTTTCCTGTACGTCTTCGTCCCCGAGTTTTCGTCTTTTTGAGGCCCTTTGTTGCTATTATAAAACAATCCTTTTCATTTCTCGCGTTAGAAAGACGAAGACGAGTGGAAGTTCCTTCGGCACATTATAACAATAGGATGAGCTTTCGGATATAAGGCAAATCAGAACTAATCGGGCGCTTCATTGTAATAGTTCCTCGTATATTCAAGATTCGTGGGGAATGGCGCGAAGTTCAAGATGATTATTTAGATCAAGAACATTAGAAAGAAAAAAAGTGCGTATTTGTGGGCCAAGGGCAGCTTTTTTCAATTCCTTGTTATTTTCATATTCAATAAAAAGAAAATGAAGGAAATGGATCATTTTTTGTACGGTAACTAGTCCGTCTCATCGCTCTTTCCTGCACCCGAGCTCACCACAAAAAAGAAATTTGAGCTAAAATAAATCAAGAACCTCCAGGATAACAAGATCTTCATTTAATTTGTACCACGGGCATTCGATAAAAAAAGAATCGTCGGAATGTCTTCCAACTGTTCCCTCGAGCAAGCAAAAGGGCGCTTGTCAAAGAAAAAAGACTTCCTAAACATTCAGCATCCTTGTGAAAAAATGGAAACGGTTCTTTTTGCATAATTTTTCCCCTCGCAACCTTGTCAAATGTGAGTCAACTCGTCGGGTTAAATAATAAATCGACTCGCCCCCATTTGACCTTACAGTCTTTTTGAAAAAAAAAAAAAAAATAGTGAACAAAAACAACCGTCCTATTAAGTTTTGACAGAATTTCTTTTACTTCCTGAATAAATTTACAATATTTTCTTCTATATGGAATAATTGTAAAGAAGAGGAGTGCCCCTCCACGTCTTGGTATAAGGTCAGCTTTGGTGCTAGGTGAGATCTTCTTAATTTCCGATAATATCATAGCGAAGTTTTTAATTACGTGAATATGTCAAGGTTGATCGGGTCGATTTGTTTCTTTTAGTGCATTTTTTGTGTGTGTTTTGAATCACACGCTGGGCGAAGAGGATGTACAGGGTGGGGCAATGGAACTTTTTACGAAACGGAGAACACGATTTAAACTTCAATTATATACCATGGGAGAGAAATCTCTCATTAAAGTTGCATTTTTCGTTTTATTTCATCGAATTGAGGGGGCAAGGGTAGGGGGTAATTTTTTCAATCATCTTCGTGAGCCACTTTCCGACAAATTGACCGATAATCCGAGGGACGTTTATGAATTACAACATCCACTTTTGTAAATCATCTCAACTTTTCCTTATATATTTTCCCCACACACTCACCATTAACCGACAAACCGGTCGAGAAAGTCGAAACAGTATAGTGTCGTTGAACCTGCGCATTTGGTTCCTTTAAAACCCACGAATTTGTGCTATTTCAAAGCTGAATTTTGCGTATTCATCGTATTCGTTTCCATAACCAAATTTCGTGTGTTTGGTTTTTTAAACCTCAATTTCTCGGATATTCAGTATTTCACATAAGAATTTCTTGGATTGGGCTCCTTCAAACACAAAGTTCGGGGGATTTACGTTTCATGAAAAACATAATTTCGAAGTCCTCTCTAGTATAGTTTTGGTTGATTTGAAAAATTAATTTTGCTCGTTCGAATACTAATAAAGTGTCGTGATTTTAATCCCTACTCACCACAATGGCTTTGGCAAGGGATTTTGGCTCCTTCGAATCAAACTTCACGAATTTTTGCCATTTCCAACCCTAATTTCATGCGTTTTCACTTTTTCAACCCCAAATTTCGTGGATTTGACCCGTTCACTTCGGCTCGCTCGAAAAGAAAATGTCGTGATTTTGACCCTTTCAAATTACATTTCACCGCGGACTTTCAATCTTCCTTAACCGAATGTCGCGGCCCCCTGAAAGCCCAATTTCACCAATTTTCGATATTTTGAAAGTAAGTGGAACTGAGGTTATCAGGCTGTTTCACCGCGTTTCCACAGCCTTTCCATTTCTGTGAGTGAGATGTGAGTTGTCGACGTCTTAAAAAGTGTTCGCGATGATGGAGGAACTCGTCCTTCACTTTTTTCTCACTGTCCCAAAGGACGAGTTCGCAACTTTCTGCTAAAGTTGTCTGGCGTCGCGCTAAAAATAGCGTATGCAACTCGTGGAAAAGTGGATTTTACCTGCTCGTGTTTTTTAGTGAATGAGGCGTACGTTGTAGGCCTCGATGACTAAAAAAATACTCTCAGGTAAAATCACACTTTATCGACTCGTTGAATAATATACTATTTCACCTCAATTTCGCGTATTTTCACTTTTTCAAAACCTTATTTTATGGCGAGCATCCTTTCTATATCGGTGGTTTGACATACATATTCGAAAAATTGACTTTCCAAAACAAAATTTCTTGGGTGTTGCTTTTTAAACCCTGACTTTGTGGACTTTCGGTCTTTCAAAACCAAATTTCTTAGTTTTTACTCCTCTCAAAGTTCAATTTTTGGGATTTTCGATTTATCAAAACCCAATTTTGTGTCTTTTAGCAAACTGGGGGTTTCCTCAAATCTAGCCACGTAGGGATCAATGCATTGCATGCGCATGGGCTAGTCACGTACGGCACAGATTATCCCAGAAAATACACACATCGAATCCGAATTCTGGGCTGAATCGAATTTTTATCCTCAAAAACTGCCGACTGCTGAGAACCTGCTACAGTCTAATGTTCTCCTGCTCGAATGGAATGAAAATCGTATAAAGGAGGCAAATCGCTATCCAACCGGATATAAAAGCCCTTATAAAACCTAAAATTCGCCATTTTTCCACCACTTAGTTACGACGCTGAATGGACTTCAACCGCAAACAAACAGGTATCCTCCCGATTCAAGTTGTCTTGAAGTGATCACCGAGGTGGCTAGGGGTGCGCATTTTTTTGCTGAGTTCCCGTCTCGCGTCCCGTCCCGCGCTCTCAAGTCCCGTCCCGTGTCCCGTCCCGAGCGGGATTTCCCGCATGTACCGCGGGACAAAAAAGTACATGATAAATACCCCCCCCCCCCCTCAACAGATGTTTTCAAAGAATCGTTTTCGCGTGGTCTGACCAATGAACCATGGGGGGGGGGGCAACCCTTGTCCATTGGCTAATGCAGAGAAAGGATTAGGTGGAGGAGAATTTCAACAAAATTACAACTTGGCCCCCCTCCTCATCAAAACCAGGGCGGAGGGGGACCGCAAGATTTTCTTCGTGTTTTTTTTTGTTTTTTTTGTTTTTTTTGCCAGTCTCGAAAGAGTTCCAGAGACAAAATATTTCATGTAAAATGTTAAAAGAACGTTTAATTTTTCGTTAGAGTTAACGCTCTTCAACTGCGAAATTTAATAAAAAATGTTTGAACAGTGAATTTAGACGGTTTTTACTGGTCAACACTTTCTTTCACCGATATACAGCCCTTTACAAACGTGCAGACAAGCATTTCACTAAAATTATTCTTCGTATCGAATGGCGGGAACGGGCAAGGGAAGGATTAACTATAAGAGGTATTTACGGGGTATGGTGCATGAGCCTACTGATGGCTTTGGCGCCAGCGGGCTCGGCTGGGCTGGGTCCGCGACCACGAGAAAAAAAAAGAGGTATTTAATGTGTTCGAAATGGAAGTTTTTGGGCCAAAGACGTGAATTTTCTATTACAACGTATTATTTGGTTTCTCTAGTTCATCTCACTATTTAGTAAAAAAAAAAAAAAAAAATCGATTTCCCGCGGGACAACCACGGGAAGTCCCGTCCCGCGCGGGAAATTTATGCTTTGTCCCGCATCCCGTCCCGCAAACCATTTTCAAGACCCGTCTCGCGTCCCGACCTGCACGCGGGACTTCCCGCGTCCCGCGCGCACCCCTAGCGGTGACCCAGTGTACACACGGGAGTCTCTAAGCTTTCAGTTCAGCTCTCGGCAACCCGCAAGTCGGTAATTTATGAACTGAATTTTGGGACCCGGAACTTTCCTACGGCACCATTCTCACGTCGTCTTGTTGCGAGGGATGGTTGCCTGTTGCTTGTGAGGGATGGTTGTTTGTTGAATTTGCGTTTCAGTCAGATCTGCTCGCAAATCAAATAACCGCTGTCTTCGTTTACTTTACAATCTTTTTACAGGCGAAAAACGCAACCAATAAAACTTATTAGTGAGATTTTGAATGAAGTAAAAACATGAACGTCTTTGTTAACGTCCGACGGTTGCAAGGGTACGGATTAGATGATTGGCGGAATTTCGAAAAGACGTGAACGTTTTTATAAATTACGTCTTTCAAAATCTCTCTATTACTTGCTGGCGTTATTAAAAACCTCGCAAATGAAAAATTAGAATCGAACATAGTAGTTTACTTAACTAGACGAGAAAATTCACTTTCTTCGAGTTGAGTACAATATTTTTCTCACGACTCTTCAGTTAAAAAGGCAATAAATACTTATTAGTTAATGATAAGTTTTGTTATTTTAAAGTGAGCCTAGGTTGTTTTATCGAAGTCTGGAGAACCCCCGAGTTCTCCTCTCGTCTTGGAAACACCCACTTTACCTCCTGGGCGTACAATATACTATTTCTTATTCAAAACTCTTCTTTAACGAGTGAATTTCTGAATTTCATTACGAATGTGAATCTAAAAAACAATGAACCGGTCAAGGTGAATTGAAACTTGGGCGCTTGGAGCGATGTTTTGTCGCTCTTCTGGATTTTCCGATCGTGTTTTCTTTGCCATTCGTGTCGCGGACTTATCGCGTCATTATCTTCAAAAACTTCTGCTTGAAAGCTCTCGCTAATTATAAGTGGCAGGGTGTTATTCTTAGTGGGATTTTACCATTATTGGAGTACTAAGCGTGCCCTCAAGGACCAGTGAACAAAGCTTGTATGTGAGTTCTCATTTTGATTGAATATAAAAGAAGCGATTTTCGGGGTCGCGTCGATTTATTTATTTTGGAACGTTCCTGGCAGGTGGCTACTATAAAACTGAAAGCGAGAGTGGTAGATTGTTGCCCTCCCGACAGTCCCAACCACTTAAAGTAAGTGTCAAGCCAAATCTTCCGGATTTTTGAAGAACTCAACTGTACAGTGTAATTTAGTGCTTATATCAAAAACAGGTTTACAATTACAATCAACGATATACTATAAACCTAGATTGCTCACAGCGGACTGGAGGGGCTCGGAGGGGGCAGGTCGTCCCCTGGTAAACAATCACCCTGTCCCTCTCCTTGTGTAGTTATGGCAACATGGCACTTATTTGGAAACTCTACCCCTCTCATCCACTATGGGAGCTTACTCCAGCATATGAGTGAAATTTGATTTAATTTTTTTTCTCGCTTCATAAGCGCCCCATACACTGTCAGTTTAACTGAAGGCAATCGTGAGGCCGTCGATCGGGGTTAAGCGCCCCATACACTGTCAGTTTAACTGAAGGCAATCGTGAGGCCGTCGATCGGGGTTACCCACACATTTTCAGTTAATTTGAAGGCCATGGACTGCAGGTGGACTGCAGTGCGGTAACCCCGATCGACGGCCTCACGATTGCCTTCAGTTAAACTGACAGTGTATGGGGCGCTTTACCCACACATTTTCAGTTAGTCTGAAGGCCATGGACTGCAGTCCACCTGCAGTCCGTGAAAACTGAAGGTGTGTGGCCGTAGGACCGGCTAGGATCGGACGTGAGATCGTTGACTGATAGTGAATGTTGCCCGTCGATTTTGGCCGGACGGTCGCCTCTTGGGGCGACGGCCTGCAGGCAATCGCATAGTGTATGGGGCGCTATATAGAGTCTATACCGGGGAGCGGTTTAATACTCTATAGAGAAGAATCTGAATAGGGAAAAAGTGAGGCCGATTTTGAGCGACGGTTGCTATCCAAGTGAATAGCGACCGAACCTTCGGTTTACCATGCGACGTACGGGGGGAACTTCTGAACCCCCTTCCCCTCCTCCATTCATCTTTACCGTCTCCCTTAATTTTAACTTTCGTATTCAGATGTTTAAGTTCAAATTGAATCATCCAATTTTTTTTTCTGGAAAACGCCTAAAAAATGATGAAATGCACTAATAAAATGTATGAGATGAACATTTTCCAGTCCAGCCTTGAATATTCACAGAAATAGATAAATGAAAAACCAAAGTTTTGCTTGAATACCCATTTATTTATTTAAAACTTGACTTCTCAGAGACACAAATAAATGTACCCGTTAGTAAAACCACAAACTTGCCGTCTAGATGTCGTCTAAATTTTAGAAAAATAAAATCAGCGAACCTGCCATCGATCGATCAGTTCAAGGAAATTCGTCATTTAATTTTGACTGTCTGTCCTCAACAAATAACATACAATAATTATTTTAAATTCTTAAAGCCTTTATCAGCTGTTTATCTACGCAAAACCAAGCAGAACGACGATTGTCGGGGCAATTTACAAGTCATGAATTAAACTTAAATGATGGTTTGGTTTTTACTTAAAATTATTTACTCGATCGTATACGTCCTATGGGAGCCTCGATGAACATGGGGTCACACAATCAATTGCATCATTCCTTATTAGCTTAAGAATTTCAAGTATATTGATTCTGATCTCGTTAGCCAGAAGGAGTGTTTACTGTTAAAAACAACTTTTTTGGGTGCAACCGTGTCCGCAATCCCATGGTTAGTGAGAGTGTTAGTGATGGGGGGGGGGTGGAAGGAGGCAATGCGCCTCATCTTAGAAAAACGCAGAGAATTCTAAAGTCCTTCAAAAGAAAAGTAAATT
This sequence comes from Corythucha ciliata, assembly GCA_038030265.1. Taxonomy (NCBI): domain Eukaryota; kingdom Metazoa; phylum Arthropoda; class Insecta; order Hemiptera; family Tingidae; genus Corythucha; species Corythucha ciliata. The sequence goes on along the minus strand of CM075942.1, from coordinate 20,793,624 downwards.
GCCTTGACGAATAAACCTTCGGTTTTTAAGGAAGTGTTTTCCCTGCACCACTCACACTACACCGACACAAAAAAGTCATGAAGACAACTTCCCTCTTCCCACCCAACTTGCTCCATAATTGGGAAAAACGAATAGAATCACTTTTTTGAAGGGCGAATTTCCTGTAAAACTGAGAGAGTTTGCCTGTTGATACTATCGACGACTATACTAATAGTGGACAACCTTTTCGACCGTTTTGTTTATACTACGGAACGTTAATGGTTGTCGTTTACGCGGTAAAAAAACACCAAATAACGATTTATTCTTGTGGAAATGATCGGGTCGTTTCATTCATGGTAAGGTCTGAGCATAATTGTGACATCGAGTTACTCCAGTTAAAAACGGGTTTTAACAGGAGCTTTTAACGTTTAAGTAAGTTACCCTGAAGACAGCTAAAATTATCCGAACCCGGCTTGGTAAAATAGACAAGTAGTGAACAAGACACGGAAATTACTCGAAATCTATTAAAATACTTGTTTTGCGTTTTAATTGTACCAAATGCAGTTCGACTAATGACGTTTTTTACGCTATTTTTTGTTTGCAGGTGAGTTTTAGCGACAATCGTTTTGTTTTGCGTGCAACTGAGCGAAGTGTCTTCCATCTCCTGTCGTTAAAAGGGCAAGTACATAACGAAATATTTACAAGCGCCGTACACATCGTAAAATGGCCGCATTTTGTTCCATGGAAATTCTATGAATGAATGAATGTTTTGGTTGCCCAAAAATAGGCGATCAAAACGCGTTTTAAATCCCCCGGCCCCGGTTGTTTCCCATCGTGCAACGTGATATATGGGTGAAAATCTGGCTCCCTCTGCACTAATTTTCGTCAATTTAAGTCAGAAAACATACAATTCATCCCCAGGTATTTTCCTACGTACTAAACCGACAGCAGGTGTTTCTGTTTAACTCCAAAAACTAACTTTTCGGTGAGAATATGGTCATTTCATCCATATCCATGGTAATATGGTATGCATGTGGGACTAAAATAAGACGGAAACTTTATGAAATCATTTTCACGGGTTCGGACTTTTCGAAATCCAAATTTTGAGGGTTATTGCTTACATAAACCAATTTCATGGGTTTTACTTAGTGATGGGTCGAGGGAAAAAACCCATTGGGAATATTCCCGGTTTTTGGGGAAAAAACCCGTTTTTTCCCCAAGAAAGTATTTTCCCATCCGAATTGGGTTTTTATTCGTTCAATTTAAATAGAACTTATAACAGCAGAAATTGAAGAAGTCAGCCTCGAAGCGTGAGGTTTTTTACTTCGCGAAGCCTCATGTAACCTTTCCCTCAACTCCGAGACGTCTCTATCTGCTCCATAGAGATAATTCATCTCGCATTACACAAAATTGAGCTAAAGCCCGCTGAAAATTTACCTCTGTCGCCACTTTCCAAGAATGAACAGTCCCTGATTCTACGAAAACTGAAAGATAGAAACAGTGGCGTAGGTAGGAATTTGTCCTGGGGGGGGGGGGTCAGATTGAAATCTCTTAAGGGAGAGGGGAGGGGTAATTTCACATTTTAGTCATCATTCCACCCAGCCAGCACACTCATGAATCTGGACATCTTGTTGGCCTCATCATAGCCTCAACCTCTCAGTTAAGGGCGATTTTTGGACTCTACCCGCAAATTAGCGCTTTTTTGGCCGAGTGTATCGTTCTTCTCAATTTCAGCCGCAGATTAGCGGTTTTGCCCCAACCCCTCCCATAGCCATGAATTTGCGCATTTTCTCAACTTTAGCAGCTAAGTATCGTTTTTATCCCGTGAGCGATGTTTCTTAATTATCCACGAGTTTTGTCGTTTTCCTCAATTTTAGTAGCAAATTAGCGATTTTTAAAAATTTTTACCAGGGGAATAGCACTTTTCTCAGTTTTAGCTGGAAATTGACGTTTTTCTTAAGTGTTTTCCACAATATTAGCCGCAAAATAGGGGGACTTTTCACGAATTAGGATTTTTTTGGTTCACCATACGCAATGCATGAGCCCTTTTTCTCAGTTTACTCGCGAATTAGCTGTTTCTTCGCCTATTGCCATAAATTGGCGCTTTTTTTCAATTTCAGCCTGAAAAGTTGCGATTTTATTAAATTGTAGCGGTGACGCGTCGTAGCGTTTCAAACCTGTGAATTAGCGAATTTTCTCAATTTTAGTCACAAATTGGCGTTTGGCGATTTTTTCCATTTTTTTATAGCCATGCATGAATTTGCCATTTTTCTGAATTTCAGTCACAAAAATGACTTCAGAAGGTGCGAATTTAAATTATAAATGTATTTTTTTTTCAAACCAATAAATTAACATCTATCCATCCATTTCTGTCAAAAAATCATCATTTTTAAATTATAAATTTCACGACACTTAATTCGAGAATTAGTGATGTTTCTCAATTTTAGCAGCGAATTTTCGCTTTTTCTAAACTTTAGCAGCGTGGTAGCGTTTCCAACCCGTGCATTACCTACCGAGTTTTGTCAATTTTTGCCAAGAATTGGCGTTTGACTCAATTTAAGCTGCAAATTAGCAATTTTTTCCATTTTCAACTGAGAATTAGCACTTTTCCCCAATTTGAACTGAAAATTAACGTTTTTCTTAATTTTAGCTGCGCTAATTGGTGTTTTTTTTTTCAATTTTTGCCACGAATTAGTGATTTTCATCATTTTGTATTCGCGAATTAATGTTTTTCCACAACTTTATAACTGCAAATTGCAAATTAGCGATTTTTCCCAATTTCAGCTGTGAAATAGCGTTTTGTGCTAATTTTGCGGCCATTCAGCATCCTATTCCCTTTTTCATACGCGAATAGGCGATTTTACGCCATTTCAGTTTCCCCCCATTTCAGTACGCCATTTGCCATTTTTGTCCAATTTTAACCTGAAAGCGTCTTTTATTTGTCAAAATTATAGCGTGTTTTTTCAGCTTTAACCGCGGGGTTTGCCCAAATACAACACTTTTGCGTTGATTTCCACAATTTATTTGAAGAATGGCCTCCATGTACCGCGAATCAGCGATTTTTTTCTTAATTTTAGTCTGGAAGTTGCATCGCGAGACCACGAGCAGCTATAGCCAAGAATATTACTGATTTTTGTCTGATAGAGGGTTCGGGGCGAACCCCCCCCCCCCTTACGAAGTCCAAAGCTGGACGTACTCGGACCTTTCCGGGCTGCTTCAATTCCAGAAAATCTGTTAAACCTAACTTCAACGTGAAACGCTCATTTTTGGCGATTTTATGGGGCTCTTTCGTTATACTTGTAGCTCTGGGGGGGGGGGGATCTATCCGCCATATCCCCCTCGTACCTACGCCCCTGGATAGAAAAGACTCCAGCGTTAAAAGTAGGTATTCATTACGCTTCGACACTTTGGGGCCATCATCGTAGGGGACGCTGCTGAGCAATACGAGCAAACAGAAGGCATTAAACATATTCATAAGGTCGCCATACAGATAAAGTTAATGTCAACGAAGCAATGGCCGATTTGGCCAACTATCGTTCCAACTTCGCGCGGAATAAACCCTTCTTTCTCATAGAATTACAAATTGGTCTGAACATTATCACTTTAGCATTTTAAAAACGGGCTATTTAATGAGGAAATTGTCAATATAACACTAAATTAATGATTTTAAGTACCTGAACTAATAATGATGCCCTATGGAAATTGAATTGTTTCTACGACTGGCTGACGAGGTTGAGAAGCTCGTGTAGGTTGCCTTAGGGATCATCTGGAGGCCGTGTGCACGCCCCAAAAGCGTTCGGTTGCGTACCATGGAAAGTATAAATTCGTTTAATAGAAAAAACCCGTTTTTTCTCCTCAAAAGTTCGAAATTCAGGCCCGATAAGTGGCTATTATTTTTATTAAAATCATGTGAGGGGGGGGGGGTTTACAAAAACTTTTCCACGTTGGATGCGAGAATGTAGGAATGGTTGTCGTTTGGTACATACGACCATATGCGTACGTAACTCATAATAACTTCCTTTAAAAATCCACGCGAATCAAAGTTAAAACTCATAAAAACACGCAACTACGAATTCTTCATGAACAATCATTTTCCGCCAAGTTTGGAAGTGAACATTAAATGAAATTGCGCAGGTTAAATTGTGCATGATAAGCCTTCAACCGAGGTTTCGTAGTTTCATCGTAGTGTCAATAAAAATTACGAAGATATCCTTGCACATCTTTACAAAAAATAAATAAAGATGACGGGACAATATAGTTATAAGGAGTCATCGGGTCATCTTTTTCACAATACACCACCTCGGGGCCCCTGAGCGACAGTGAGTCATAACTCCCTCATCTTTGTCCATCCAAGTGGGTTAAACCCTATGAAAACCGCTCATCAGGGTTTATAATGACAGTTAATTATGACTTTTATAGTTCCGGATGGCTGAGGCGTCGGAGAAAGATTCTGCAGAAAGTAGCCTTTTGAAAAAGAAGGGTTTTCCAGATTATTCAAGGAACTGTGACTCTGTAACTATTTTAGGACGTTCGACACAGGGGAAATTACGCAATTTTTCTCCAGCCCCCCTCCCTCCCAAGCCGAAAGTCCAGAGAAGGTAATGTCCATATAGTGTGTGTGCGAAAGTGCACAGTACAGTCCAGAAGTTCGAAGAAACTAATAGTATTTTATCCAAGCAATTTCAGCTCCGAAGAATGGATTAACAATACTTTTTTCTCCGTTTCATCCTGACATAGCACTGTCTTGTTACCGTGTTTACAGGGACATCATTTCTTTCCCTACCCCGTACCCTCACACCCCCTTTCTGTTCGATAAAAACAGACGAATTCTCCGGTAAGTTTTTGTCGTCTTCGGAAATGGATGATTGTAAATGCTCACATTTGAAAAAGGGCAGCTTCGCTTCAATTTTTTTTTTCTCTCTCTCTATGGGTTTCCCTTGCCACTAAGCAGGAAGCATTATCTTCCGCTTAGAGGGCAGATGAATGGCAGCAAACAGTCTCGATTTGGGAGGCGTATTTTGCTCTATTTCCTTATTATTTTTTATTTATGTTATTCAACGAAACGAGAATGGAATGGTGAATTCAATTTTGTGTGTGCGAGTTTCAATGTGAAGAGTTCGTTTTGGACAACCTCCAGGGATTTTTCTCTAGTCCGCCAACTCATATACGTATAGTTTGAGTTTCACTGCCCATCTTTTTTTGCCTCCCTTCAGGTTGCAAGGTTTACAACACTTCGAAACGCCTCCCGTTGAGTCCATTCCGGTTTACTACAGATAAGCCAATTTTATGATCCACCTCCCTTTCCCCCCATCACCCCTCGCAAATAAATTCTTTGGAAAATCAAAGATGTTGAACTACTGCATAATACACTGGTACCATGGTCACAGAATCGTATACAGCACAAAAAGAGTTCGTGTAAAGAATTAATTGCTTTAAGGTGCAGCTTGCAGTTATTATTGGTTTAGTGATTGAGCACGGTCATTTTAGTGTTGAAATATTGTACAAAAACAGGGGAAAGAGTGTAGAATTGCAACAAATTATAAGTATGAGCTTTATTTAGCATGCTAAATATGTCTTAAATACGGCACGTGGAACAGAAAATTAAAGTTCTTGGTTTTTAATAGATTTATGCAATAATGTACATAAACGCAATTGTGCTACAGGACGCATGGACGACTAAACGTATAATTTTTTTCATCTGTTGGCCTTCAGTATAAGGCTGCTCGGGGATGGCTGTCGGAACTCTCCCCCGCCCTTTCTCAATGACAAAGACCGTTTCTTATCAGTAAATCGCTGAACTATTGCTTACCGAGGCTTTCAATTTTGTTTTTGCATCAAAGTAGCAGCTTTTAAATGCACAATGTGTGTGTGTGTGTGTGTGTGATGGTCCATTAACAGCAATTTGAGAGTTAAATCCCCAATTGTGGGTGGAGCTCTCCAATTATTGATAATTGTAAGTATATTTTTGTAACGACTCATACCTGCGAAATTAAATGGCAATCACAGCCGCATCAGTCACACCACGTTCATGCGTCGACGCCACTCCCGCGGCAACTTCTCCCAAAGTTTTCTGGATGAATGTTTAAGGTCAAAAGTGAAAAAATTTTTGGACAAAATGCTCAAATTATGCACGTGTGACCCGACCGATTACGTAAAAAACCACGAAAATGGTCCTATTCGTTTGTTTAAGGCCCCTACACACGTTCCGACACGACTGTCCTTACCTAGGATCCTTAGCTATAGGATCCTACGGTCGGAACGTGTGTAGGCCTGTCGGAGAGTCAAAACGGTCGGTCTCCTAGGCTAGGATGGTAGGAAGGTCGAGACCTTCCTACACCCGACGGGCTACCTTCCTTTTTCTTCTTGACGGAACATGTGTAGAGCCCGTCCTATCCTAACCTCCACTCCTCTTGTCACCCCTCAAGCGTCCCTCTTCCAGCTAGGTTGGTCGGTCTTCCTTTCAATCCCCACTTTTTATCGTTGCACTTTGTCGGACGCTAGCTGAATAGATGTTTTTTTTAAATAGAAAGGAAGGTCTTGTCGGAAGTTGTGTAGAGCACGTCCTACAGCTTAGGATCCTTGGGTAGGATGGTCGTGTCAGAACGTGTGTAGGGGCCTTTAGCCACAAATCTCGTTTGAAACATTATTAAATGTTACATTATTATTAGATGTTGAAACATTATTTAAAACTAACTAACTAAGGCTGGTTATGTAATTATTATTATAACATGGGGTTTTCCTTTTATTTATGAATTTATTTGAAATGAGTTGGAGTGGTAATCCAACGTGCTTTCCGTCCAACTACCATACGGTGTCGTGGACGAGGGCGAAAGCACACACTTTACTATTCTCACGTGAGATATCATTTTTCCTTAAATAATCCAGCCTACAGCGGGAATCGAACCCACTCAGCAGACGATACCTGGACATGAGAGTCGACGCCTTAACGACCTCGGCCACTCTGCTGGGCTTATGAATTTATTTATTTATTTTCCAAAATAAAACTTACTTACTTTAGCGCAATTTCTAGTCTTAACGTCGTATGTTCACGTTTGTTTGTTTGTTTGTAGTCGTTTGTTTGAGTTTGTTAGGATTTCAAAAGATTATTTTTTTGAAAACAAACAAAACATTGACGGTTTGGCCAACTTACCGTAATCTGACCCATGAACAAAATCGTTTGTCTAGCGGCATATCTCGACGAAAAATCGTGGGTTAACGTTTGTTTTTTGTTCAAAGTACTTGAAAGGCACAACGAACGAAAATTTCGGCCAAATAAATGTAAACAAATGATTTCGTTTATGGGTAGAGTTGAGTGAACTTGGCTTAACCGTTAATGGCCCCGTTGTAAATCTAAAAAAAAATGCTCAGCTTGTTCAGCACTTGCTGAGGTTTTGTTTTCAACATATGTAAAAGAAGAGGGAAGGATTAATCGCAATTAGTGTTATAGTTTTACAACGGATCCAATGTTTTTTTCAAAAATATTTCTTTTTGAAAAAGAAGATAAAGAAAAGATATAAAAATAAAAAAAAGACCGCAGCTTAACAGATAATACACCGCTCACAGCACTGTCTCAACACGCCAAAGAACTTTCACATATACTAGATCTAAACAACCCAAAAATTTTACACCAAGAAATCAACACACACAACAGAAAATTTCTAGAAATGGTAGAAATTAGAAAACACAACACGATGAACTACAAAAGAGACTTAGACAACTTATCCAAGATTTACACACCTATCATCACCTCAGATACACCTTGAAAACCTTCAAAATTGAAAATATATAAAACCACATGTCATTACAAACAAAAGCCAAAAAAAGAAGCCTGAGGACGTCGAGGATCCCTCGACGAAACGTCGCTGACAACGAAAACGCCGGCAGGATCGGTAAAAAAAAATTAAAAACCAGATATCACTCCTGCCTCCAAAATAAAAAATCATTAAAAATATTTCTTGTTCCAAAATGCTAAACAAACGATAAATATGGATAAAAAACGTAAATAAACGATTTTGCGTTGAGATATATGTACCACTAAACAAACGAGTTCATCCATGGGTGGGGTTGCGTGAAGTTGGCTGCACCTGTCTATTTTTTGAAATATCATGTATCGTTGTTTTTTCGAAATGCTAATCAAACAAACATTTTTGCTCAACCAACGTAAACAAACGATTTTTAGACGAGAAATGGCTCTAAACAAACGATATCGTCCATGGGTTGGGTTACGTAAACTTGGCTAGGTAAATCTTTTTTTTTTTTTTTTTTTTTAATTTTATGGCTAAACAATCGTAAACAAACAATGTGAAGACTAGAAATAGCGCTGAACAATCGATTTCGTTCACGGGTCGGGTTGGTGAAGTTGCCCGCACCTATATCTTATTTATTTATTTTTTATGGCCCCTTTTACATGAGTAAGTTTTTTGATCAAAGTAGCCATTTTGAAAAAAAATCACAGATGTTCCCTGCCTCACATTGTCTGTTTGTGATCAGATTGAACATATTTTTGAACAAAAAAAACACTCGTGTAAAAGGGGCCTATAATCATATTTCGAAATGTTAAACAAATGAAAATGATGGCTAAAGAAACGTAAACATGCAAATAGGGCCGTTTCCTTGGTTTTTGCGTTACGGGTCGAGTCAGATTCCCGTGCACGATATGCTCAAATCCGCTTGTTGCCAGATTCCAGGGCTTCTGGAGGCAACTTCACGATTCAAACGGAGAGATAATTCGCTAATCCTCAGATTATGAAAAATTCCCTAGTCGCCTAATTTGAGAATGCGTGTTATAAATTCGCGGCCCAATTGAGAAAAACGCCCATTCATATAGCTGAAATGGAGAAAAATTATTAATTCACGCGCAATTAAAATTTTAAAAACGCCAATTCGCTTTAAAAATTCAGAAAAAGCATTCACATCATGGCTAAAACTCAGAAAAATCGTTCATTCGTGGTTGAAATGTATGAAAAGCGTTAATGCGCTGCTAAATTTGAGGAAAATTGTTAATTCGCGAATGAAATTGAGAGAACGTCAACATTTACGGTTTTCGGAAGCAACATTTGTTGCTGAAACCGGGTTTACTCATCGGGAAAGAGAGTTCGCACGCGCAGGGCTGCCCCCCCCCCCAAAGCTGCAGGGCCACCACCACTGCTGAACAGGATATCAGTAGGCCGCAAAAACATGATTTAGATACACTAAATTTGAGGTTTAAAAGAGCTAAATCCGCGGAATTTCTTTTTGAACGAGTCTTCTCAGAGGAATTGGATATTTGAAAGAGCCACGCCACGAGATTTTGTTTTTTCAGGTGATAAACATCCCACAAGAAAATTGAGTTTTAGACGAGGCCAAACCGGCGAATTACTTTTTATAAGTAACCAGTGGCAAAATTTTGTTGTTGAACTATTCAAAACCACGAAATCGGGTTCTTGGAGTGTTGAATCCGTGAAATACTTGGACTTCGAAAGTGCCTAACAAGTGGAATTGCTTTTTTGAACGACTAAACCCCCGTGAAAAAGAATTTTTGAATGAGTCAGCGTCACTAAATTTGCCGTTTTAATGAGTCAATGCTGTGACATTGCCTTTATGAGAATCAAAGTGTGCAAAATTGGGTACTGTGAGTGCCAAAACCTTTTGTTTTGAGAAAGCCAATTCGTAAAATTGATTTCTTCTACTTGGGGGGGGGGGGGCGGGCTTTGAACCCGGCTGGCGCCTAAGGCCTATACCCAGATCTAACTGTGTACTTCTTCCGAGTCGTAAATCGAGGCACCTCAGCTACTAAGAGAATATGGTCCAGCGAGCTCCATGCCCGTCTCAATGCATTCGCGCCTGGGCCGAATTGCCACATAAAGCGACGCAAAGGCGTGGCTCTCGTAGGAATATGCCCTGCTATCTTATTTTTTGGCGAAAAATAATAGAACTATGGTCTAAAATGGTCATTGGGTTTGGCTGGCGTTCAGAAAAACGACTTTCTCAACATCCAACACCGGTGGATTGAGCGGGGTGGGTTCACATTCTACAGCCCAATTTCGAGTTTCACTAGTTCAAAACCTCACGGGTTGGCTCCTTCGAAACCAACGTTTCGCGGGATGTCTCTCGAAAAAATCCATCGAGGGGGGGTGCTCTCGATTCAAAAACCATTTACGCGCGGCATTTAATAAAACCACACTTCGTTTGGCTCTTACTAAAACCAAACATCCTGAGTTTGGCTCTTTCAAAAATACAATTTCAAATTCTCGCGTTTCATTCTTTCAAAGCCAAAACGCCACGATTCTGTCTCCCTCAAAACCAGATTTCGTGGGGTTGGCTTCTTGCCGGTTTTCGAAATTTCAAAAACCAAAATTCGTTGGATTGACCCTTGGCAAAATCTGTTTGTAAGTGTTTAATCTAGAACCAATTCGACGGATATTCACAGAATCATTCTCCGAGTTTAACTCTCCCAAAAACCATAGTTAAAAAAAAGGAGAAAAAAAAAAAAAAAAAACAATTTCGCGGGTTTGTTTGCATTAAAACAAAATTTCACGGATTTGGCTATCAGATTTCTCGGGGAAAAGTTAATTTGTTCATCTCAAGCCATGTAATTGTTTCTTGGTGCTCGTTTTGGTTCTAAGATTGTCAACGAGGAAGTTTCACATTTTCCAAAAAATTTTTTTTTCGATGAGACATATCAATCCTTCCCCGTAAATAAATAAATAAAAATTTAAAACACTTCAGAAATATTTTTTAGTTATCAACAAAAGTTGACATATTTGAAATCCCGCCAAAACGAACATTTTCCGCAACGTAATATCCCATGTATTCTCTGTCCTTTTCATGCCTCTAAATAGCTCATCTGTTTATCCTCCATTATTTTATTATTAAAGAGCATGTAAAGAGCTCTTGTAGAAAGTAAGGCAAAGAAACAAAACAAACCGCTCTCTGACAGCTACGTTACAGGCAAATTTTTTTTCGGAAGGCGCATATGACACAAACATGCTAGCTGGCGTGTTTGAAATGACCTAAAACTTCAAAAATAGCGTATTTATTAACTGTTGGATTATTTTACGAACGGATCACGATTTATGCTCTATTTTAGCATAAATAAACCTTAAAAAATAGATTTATGAATAAGTTCTGATCCATGAAACTTCCTCATTAAGGCTCAGAATTTCACTGCACACGCCGTTCAATTTTGGCGTTAAAAAATTTGGTAATAAAACCCGAAAATCTGACTATTCAGTCACTTGTAGTTGGGAGGAGAAACTCACTTGAAGTTAATTTTAATTTACACTCACGGAAGTGAAAATTATTTTTTAATCCATAAGAGTTCTCCTTTTTTTGTAAATAATTATTTATTTGTGATTAACTATTCAGTATTCTGCAATTTGCCCACCCCTGGCTGCAAGTAAGCTGGATGATAAGTGATAATTGGTAGTTGTATCTGTCTCCGAGAACTATTATGGTTTGATTGTAAATGTTATGCAATAAAGAACAGAAAACGGGACAAAATGCATTTCAGGATGACCTTGCCCGGAATGCGGAGCTTAATTAGCCAAACACGTGAGCGTTTGCTCACAAAAACGCCGAACATGGGTTTGTTAACTGACGCGTAAACTCCGTTCATTACCCTTCTTTGACAAGTTGTCAATTTCCTCATTTTTGTTCTTATTCATCAGGGAAAGGTACATTTTGTTTATGAGTTTGTTCTGTAATTAAATTGCCAGTCGATAAAAAAAGAATCAAATGACGTAATTCTCCGCAGAAAACTGTACGAACAAGGGTCGACTCGGTCAATTAAAATTATCTCGCAATTATTTTTTTAAAGCCTTTTTATAGGATTTTATAACGTTTTCAATGTCCACCTTAAGGTTCTTCATTTTAGGATTAGGAGGACGTATGAGTGGAGTTATGAACAAAGCGATTTGACATAATAACAAACGGCTGGTACGTGAGAGTTTAGGGGGAGCTGTGGTAGGGGGGAGCCTGCGGCGGTCAAAACTCCGTCTCTTGATGAGATATTGAAGAAAGAAGAAGAAGAAGAAAAAAAAAAAAAAAAAATAAAAAAAAAAAACAAGGCCAAATTTCTACGTTAACATGTGGGCGACGCGACGTCGTCCTTTGTACAGCGAGGAATTCGCTTTTCTGAAGAGCCCGCTGCGGGAACTCGTTTGGTTTTAATTACAGATTAATTACATACAATAATTAGAATCGTTACGTAAAAAAACGTATTCACGTTAATAATGAAATTATTGAAGGACACGGAACTCTGATCAGAGAACTGCTTTGTAAGTACAATAATCACGATCAGGTTTCGAAGCAAGGAAAATGTCAGTCCAAATCCAAAAGAAACACGAGGTGTTTCTATGAAGCTCAAGAAATGAATTTTATTTATTTATGAATTTTATTTATTTATAATAATTTTAAATGATGTTGGTCCTTATTTAAAATGTTTTATCCAGAGGCTTCGGGTATGTCTGAATTGAAGGGAGAGCTTATAAGGCTGTCTGGCTGTGACGCAAATGATGATGATGAAGGTAGGGGTTGCGAAGCACAATGAATGGGATTTCTCTTCTCGTCGGGAAAATGAATGCGCGGGCAAGCCTACATACCTACTACAAAATGTGGAAGCAAATTAGCAAACGATATTATTATCCGCGCTTGGAGTCTCTAACATGCGATGGGTCTCAAAGTATGAGGCATACGTTTAATTAATGAATCAGGGGTTATCGGAAAAATTGTGCGAAAACACGAGTGACGTCTCATCACTCATCAGCATACTCTTTATAGCCGTGGCGACTTTAATAGTAGGAGTGAAAAGATTAGAAGAAATATTAATGACTGGGCGCGTCTATTGGAAGTGTTAAGGAGAAAGATTCTTGAAGAATAAATAATTCAGACGACATTGTTTTGGCGTTAAAGGTCAACATGTCCACTTAGTCACTTAACCTGAGCCCCCTTCCCAACCCGGCCAATTCCTATGAAACTTGACATTTTTTGAATATTATGACAATTAAGGGCTCTGGGCGGACGTTCCAATCAAGACAAAGAAGTTTCTTCAAGCAACGCCACAACTATCTTCTCGCGGCACTTCACACATACGCGCAGCCACTGCACACTTAACCTTCCACTTGTCCGGAGGCGTCTCCCCCAGTCACAGGATGACCACAACTGGGACGAAGCTGCAACTACAAAAAAATTTCGCTCCGGCAGCTGGCGGTCGGAAAGAGTGCATTTCCGCCGTTTTTTTAGGGTATACGGATACCCTAAGCCGTCCCAGAAGTAATAATTTTGATACCATAATTTGTTTCATTAAGCCGAACTTCTTCCTCTATTTTCACCCCCCTCTCTTCAAAAATGTCGAAAAGTGTCGGTAGTTTTCCAAGGGCTTTGTTATATTAAATTTTTGTGCCATATTAGGTTGCATTAAATTATTGAGTCGAATTTTATAGTGCTAAGATGAACTAGTGAAGTTCCGCTATTTTTACACTTCCACACCGAAAGGACCACCCCCACCACCTTGACTTTTTCGAAAAATTAAAATGGGAATCAAAGGCTACTCTAACATGGAGTATTCGTACTGAATATGATGCATCTAGAATCAACTGGTGAATTGTAGTGATTTTTTGACCATTTCAACCCCTATTTTCCCCCCCTCCACCTTGACCGATTTGGCCCAAATGCAATACCGACCGGGGTCTTATGACTACTGATTTTTGTGCCAAAGCGCGTTCCGCTAAATTGATTTCTTCGAGAGTTATCGTGCTAACAAGAAAACGGCCATAATATTATAAATAAATCAATATATATACATATATAAATTCTGGAGACCACTGAATTCGTGTTCTAGAGGTTCTGAAACGTGAAAAAAACATGACATGACCCACGTTTGCCACCATCACGACGAGACCAGTAGTGCATTTTCAGAATGAAATGCACTAATACAGTGGCAGACCAAGTGCGTTTGGCACCTTGGTCCAGGACCTTCGCGAGTGCCTCTCCAGTGCCAATCCTCCAATGATGGCGCGCAGAAAAATAAAACTAGACAATACAGTTGGTTTTCCTGTCAGTATCGATTCCTACGCTATGTGCAATTTTAAAATTAATTGGTACTCCCAGTTACCAGCTATGGCTGCGCACTTCCAGCTTTACTCAGCAGTACTCACTTACTCGGGCGCAGATCCAGATAGAGGCTCACGGGGCCTAAGTCACTTCCTTCGGGACAGCGCTCGATGGGTTCGAATGGTCGATTTTGCAATTTTAAGAACCGGAGTCAACTGTTTAGGGCTTTTCAGAGCGCGAATGGATAGTTTAACCGTGTATACATATGCCACATAGAGTAAGTTTTACCAATTTTAGAGCCAGTTAGGCAATTTTTACGGAGCAGCTGTCAGTATGGTCATTTCTATAGGGCGTGAATCAGAGTGATATGATAAAAGGCATGATTGGTCAGTTTGGTAATTTTTAGAGCGGAAACCACGAGTTTGCCTATTCTTAGTGCACAAATAGTCCCGCCAAGCCACAGCGTGAATGGGCAGTTTTAATTTGGAAAATCTGGAGTGCAAAGACCTCAAAGTGATGGACGGGTGAGGGATTATCGAAAGAGCCAAAGCCAAGGGGGTTTAGGGGATATATTGTCGACTCTGGAAAAAGGCAGATTTAGGGTAAAATGTTTGGGGGCTTAGCCCTGAGCTCAAGATTCCCCCCTCAAATTCCAAATCGAATTTCTTTTGTGGATTAATATTTGCTTTGTTGCTCGCAGAACAAATTTTAAACATTTCCTTCACTTATGTCACAGAATTGACTCCCAAAAAAGCCAATTGCTCGGCGGATTGACTCATTAAAAAATGTAATGCCGCTATAGCTGGACAATAAAATAAATAAATCGCACTGTTTCCCATTCAAAAAACTATTTCACAGATTGGAGTCTTGTGAAATTGTCTCTCAAAAATTCTGCGAGTTTGAGTGACTCAAAGACAAATTTGGCGCGTCTAGCCTCATTAAAATGCAATTTCGTGGCTTTCGCTACTAAAATACATAAATGCGCAGTTTGAGGGTTTGTCTTGGTCAAAAATGAAATTTCGTCATTTGTAGATTGGCAGAAAGGAAGGCTGTCCTATAAAAACTCTGCATCTGTGTGCGCGTTGTTCCACTTTGCATCCTAACGGGGGGAAAAACTAACGGATTTTTCCAATTAAAAAGTAGTTTCGCCCCCAAAAAAAGTAATTATGTGGGTTTCGCTGCTAGAAAAAAGCATAATTTCGCAGCGTTGGGTCATTTGACGTCGTTCTGCCGCACTTAAGAACAATGTCGCAGAGTTGACCCATTCTATAAACAATTAAGCAAGATCTGCGGGCACTATTTAGCTTTTAAAAAATTCGAGTTTCTCAGCGTCAATAACCTAATTTTGCGCTGCTGACTCTGAGCGCATAGTTTTTGTGGTTAACTCCATGAAAAAACAAAGTTTCAAGTCGCTGGTTCACCTAAAAAAAGCAATTTTGTGGGTTTCACTGCAGGAAATACAAATTTTGGCATGTTTAAACCATTCAAAAATCCATTTTGAGCGGCATGGAGTAAGCAACCTCGCTGGGCTGGCTCATTGAAAATTTCGCCGTATCAGTTCCTCAATCCCAAATTTTGTGGATCTGTTATGATTTGCAACAAATTGTTTTTCCTTTCAGTTTTGATCGTTTGATCGGTTGTCAGGGGGGGGGAGGGTGCTCCCTCAGCCTTGGGATGGTGGGAGCCCTGGGACGGCCGTTGTCAACTTGTTATGGTATTGTGGGGCCGTTGTGGTGGTTCATGATGACAGTGTGTGATACAAGTATTTCTCGGATTTTCGAAATCTGAATCGAAAAGCTGGGGGGGGGAGGGTGATTCTGTTACTTTTGAGCAACATTTTAATTTATACCTTGAAGAAATTGAAGAATATTTCAGGACAAAACATAAAACATAACTTTTTTAGTCAACACTTTAACCAGCAATAGATACCCCAAACTGGTGATTTTATATGTGTACGATAAAACCCACACTGAACCCTGTTTCGGCCCCTCCCCCTCCAATACATCATTCCGATTTGTCCATGGTTCTGTAAGCTCACGAAAAAGAAACAAGTGGATGAAGGAAACTTCAACTTGCGGGCAGGATTCGAGGGTATTATCGGAAGAGGGGTATTTTATGAAAATACCCCGGAATCTTGCCCGCACCCCTGTAGCAAATTAGCAATGAAGCGTCTAATGCATGATCCACGGATCTCGTTAGGCACAAGGCCAATTAATCATTGGAATTCCTCGCTAAATACACTTCACCCTCCCTAAACTCCTCCTTCACACAAAATCGTTCTGTAGCCACTGTATACCACTTCTTACCAACTTTTTAAAGCGTTGTATGACAACCGCGGTAAATAGCTGCCCTAAAGAGCAGGACCTAAATTTTGACTAAGGACTCGAGCGTTTCTCGTTATGATTGTTTAACCGCAAAAAGGAGACGTAATAACACGAGAAAGCTTTCTTTAAGTTTGTTAAAGTCCTCGAGTCAAGGACCTTCTTCATGAAGCGCTATAGTCCTTATTGTCTTTGAGTCTTCTTTAAATCAAGGGAAGCTATCATATCTATTCTTAGATCATTTAATTATTATTCCTTTTTTGTTTTTCACTTGGCGTACGGCTAAATTACTTCCCATAAATGGGTAACTCGCGCAGAAATTACTCGTTAGAAAATAATTATTTAAATTTAAGTGATGGACTGTACTATATGTATAGGTTTTAAATCAGTTTTCCCTGATCTTTGTTTTTTTCTAGCAAGATAATTTATGATGCTTCAATATTCGTTCACCCTTGAAATACCATTTAATAGCCTCCTCCCCTAGCCACCGAGCCAGCCACTTGTTGACAGATTTGATTGGACAATGGTGGTCGGACTGGTGGGGAGGGGTCAATTTTTCCGAAGGCTTGGTTTTTAGGATAACGAAAACATTTTGAAGGTCTCTAACCCTCCCCCCTCACAACTATCCTTTGTATACTCGCGTCTTTAAACCTACGGCATTTCCGGGCGGCAAAATGATAGTGAAAAAAAGAAGGGGGAAAAAAAATATATTAAAAAAAATACGGCTTCGTTGTTTATTTATTTCTATTGTTTTGCTGTATCGAAAAGTTCACCTTTGAGCGAAATCAAATTTTTTGCTCTTGTGTTTACAGGACAATCAAATCGTTAAAATGACGGGGCTGTGGCAAAGCATAGTGGACGGGTACAATGATATAATGATCAACAAAAGCGGTAAATTTTATTCTCGTTGAAATTTATTTTCATTCGCTCGATTGATTGTAACGGGGTGGGATCGTTTTCCAGATCCACGCGTTGCCGATTGGCCGCTTATGAGCTCGCCCCTGCCAACGCTCGCCATATGTCTAACGTACGCTTTCATCGTCAAAGTTGCCGGACCAAAATTTATGGAAAAGAGAAAACCGTACGAGCTGAAGAAAACGCTCATCGTTTATAATTTTTTACAAGTTCTCCTTAGCGCTTGGATATTTCGAGAGGTAGACCTATTATTCTTCATTCATAAAAGTTGTTTTGTTTTGTTTTTGTAAATAACAAAACTGTCGAAAAAGGCATTACACGCTGGATGGTTCACCACGTACAGTTTCCGCTGTCAACCTGTGGACTACAGCAATTCTCCCTATGCTATCCGAGTAAGCAACACCCCTCCCCCCTCCCACCTCTTTATGATCCTATCATGAGTCTTTTTAATATGATCACGATTTCTTTTACGTAGGTGGCAGCCGGATGCTGGTGGTATTATTTTTCGAAATTCACAGAATTTTTCGACACTTTTTTCTTCGTTTTGAGGAAAAAGGATTCGCACGTTAATCGTCTTCACGTCATCCACCACGGAATCATGCCTTTGAGCACGTGGTTTGGTGTCAAATTCACGCCCGGTAATTACTCCGTGTCTCATCTTTTTTTTTTCTGGCGACAAAAATCCTGACCCTAGACCAATCCAACAGGTGGTCATTCGACCTTTTTCGGCATGCTTAACACTTTCGTTCACATCGTCATGTACACGTACTACATGCTAGCCGCCTTTGGACCGGCCGTCCAAAAATACCTCTGGTGGAAGAAATATCTGACAATCCTTCAAATGGTCCAGTTCATTCTCATCCTCCTTCACGCATTTCAACTTCTATTCACCGAATGCGACTACCCCAAAGCCTTCGTCTGGTTCATCGGTCTTCACGCCGTCATGTTCTACTTCCTCTTCAAAGATTTCTACAAGAGGGAATACAGGCCAGGCAAAGCTAAGGTGAGAGACTCCTCAGTTTTTGTTTTATCACTAACACTCCTAAAAACTCATTTTTTCCCCCTCGATTTCAGTCAAAATCCGCCGTTCACAACATTCAAGATATGGGCAATTTCTGCATTCCCGAACCCGCTCAAGCCTACCAATTGCCAATGGACAAAGTTAGCAACGGTTACACCTCCTCGGAATCGTTGAGAAATCGTGTATTTATTAATAAGAGCAGTGAAACGAACGGTAAACTATGAATGAATGAGTCAATGAATGGACGACATTAATATTTATTGTGCGAGTGAATAATTTCAAACAAAAAAGTGGATACACAAAAATCCAGCGCAAACAGCCAAGAAGTGAAGAAATTAGCTCAATTTTTACTTGCGATGTTACTTTTAGATTTTTATACATTTTACTAGCTGTAAGAATACGTTCTGTATTTTTAAAAAATATAGTGTAATTTTATTGTTGTGTATTTTATAATGAAATGTTTAATTTTATGCTGCTTTTAATACATAGCCATTAAGTACCAAAACCGAGTTGCAAATAATAAAGAAATTAAAAAAAAATGCCATAATAATAAACTGTTAAAAAACCATTAGGTGGCATCATTCAATGCGCTCATATTCATGGGTGTAGATAGCTATAGACAGAAGGGAGGACATCTTTTCACGTGCCGGATAATGACTGTGTGGAAGAGGAGGGGGGGGAGTCATCAAGCTTAGGGTGCTCGGCCAATGAGAAAAAAAATACCTACAAACTTGCAATTTCTTCTTAATTATGGTCGGCATTCCACCACACCACTCCACTTTCTTTGACTCTTCTCTCGGGACAAGCCGCCTGAAAAGCCAAAGTTATAATTTCTCTAATTTCTTTCTCCTCTTCATCTAAGATGTTTTTGGATACATCTCCCGTTGTCTCTCCTACCGTCCTCTCGAATTTCTCCCAGTCCGTTCGTCTCGGATTCCTCCCAGGGGGTTTATTTACTCCTTTGGCTCCTAAACTAAACACAATAGGCCTGTGATCAGGGGTTATTAATCTGTCACAGATCCTCCAATTAGTAATCCATCTATACTCATCGGCCCTAAGCTTAGAGTAACGTCCAGGACCTCTGTCCTACTGCGCACTACAAAAGTTGGCTCACTTCCGACATTCTCCGTTCTCGATAGTTAATCCTAGTCTTACAAAACCTTCTAGGAGTTCCTCACCAGGCCGATTGTTATTTGAGGAACCCCACACGCGGCGTGGGCGTTTACGTCCGCTCCCACCACCAACAGGCTCCCGGTGTCGCTACAGTAATCTATCAGGCGTTCCAGGCACTCCGGGACCACTTCACTGTCCGCCGCCCGGTACCACGAGACCACCACTATCTTTCTACGCCCGGTATCTCTCCTTGAACGGCAACCGCCACAAAGTTCATCGTCTCGTACGCCCGCAGCGGCACCGGCTGCAAATCCCCTGCTACGACTACACATGCCCTAGGCACTCCTGCATAAAAAGACACATAATATTGATTATTCCATCCCCTAATCTTAGACTTATAATATACATACGGTTCCTGAAACAGTCCCACGTCGAACTCCTTTTTACCCAGCAGTACGGCCACATCAGCTGCCGCCGTTTTACTATGCTGGGTATTCACCTGTAGGAACCTTACTTACCCCCCCCCCCTTTTTGGGGGACCGGATCAAATCTTCCTCCACCTCCTCCAAAGTTCTACCAAACGGTGGACGCCGGGCTGTTGCAGTTGTCGTGGCGACCGACCCACTCCCCCCGGCTGCTGTCTCTGCTCTGAACCGTTATCTCCTCCTCTACATCCATCGCGGTTTCCTCCTCGTCGGTCTCATCCCCCAGCCACGGGCTTCTAAGTAACCAGAACTAGACCCTGGTCAGTTCCACTCCCAAGTAGCCTACCCTTTTCACCTCTTCCGTGTCTTCTTTCGGGACCTCGATAGTCACCACCGTTTTCAACCTTACCTGATCGGTCTCAAAGCTTACAACGCTCCACTTTTCAAATTGGAATGCGAGATCTGGATTCACTAAACTACCGCCATACACGGCAGGAGTTCATCCTGTCTCAATCCGAAACCGGTGAGTACCCCCCGGAATCGGCAGTTCCGAGAGCCGGTAGATCCCCCATCCATGTGCCCCCACCCCGTTACTTATTAGCAGGTCCGCATATTCTTTACTCCCGCACGTCATCACGTACAATTTACTCTCCTGTACAAGCCCGGAGTCTACAAATCGTATCTTGCTTTGACACTCTATAAGCGTTCTTAACACGAACCCCTTACCTCGACCGCCTCCTCATTTGAGAAGACCCCGCCGTCTACTTTCACCATGACCGTCTTGGCATTCATCGAGGATTTGGCCCTCTTTTCATGCTCTTGGCTTGCTTTCTCGTCTGTTTCCTCCTTCTTAGACCTTTTTGTCGGTCCTACTACCCCTTCCCACGGAGGGGTAGGGTGCGAGGTCGACCGAAATCTCTTCTGATTTTCGTTCCGTTACTCCTCCCGTACTCTATACGCTTGTTCGCGCTCGCGTTGTCGGCGTTGTTGCTCGAACCTCCCCTTAAAACCCGTGAGGGGCTGTCTTGCTCTCGCCTCAGCTACCTTACGGGCTTTGTTCTCGCGCCTACTCTTATCCCAGTGGCGTACCCAGAGGCCGTTTTAGCCATGTTTTTGCGAAATCGCTGCAATACAAAGGGCATTCATTACAACACCCGTCCCATGCCGGTTCTTTACACGCCGCGGACTGCCGGAATCGCCCCCTCCGGAAGGATTTTTGGTTACGCCCCTGTCTTATCCCTGGCTTTCTTACCCTCTCGACGGGTCCGAATAAAGCCCTCCGAATCTTCCGCCTCAGAATTTGACTGGGCCGCTGCTCGCGTCCCTGTCGGTCTCAAATTTCCATTAACCACTGTGTTAATTTCTTGGGTCGGTATTCCGCCCTGGTTCGCTTGGGCCGACGAGGCGTTCCTGGCTGTTCCAGAGGCAGTAGACCCGTCTCTGGAGATTCTCAGCTTTTCAGCCGAGTTAATTAAGCCTTGGTTATGGCCCATAGTGAGCGATAACTTCTTCTCTACGGGAATCTCTAAAAGAAAGTCTTCCAAGCTGTTACCCCTGATTTAATCTCTCTTAACTGTCCTTTAAGGTGTACCATTCTTGGGCCCATTTATCTTTAATTTGATCTTTCATGAACGCTATCAGATCAGCTGGAGGGACGTATTTGTATTCTATACCATTTTTTGTTGCCTCGTAAGCAAGTTTATCAACCTCATCATTCTCACGTGACTAGGAACCCAATTAAAGATTGTTTTTATATTGTTCCTTTGGAAGAATTATACAGGGTGATTCAGGAGGAATGTGACAAACTTGCACAGGTGATAGCGCGTGTACCTGGACGCACAAAAAACGTCATAGGGACGCATAGCCGAGAATGCTTTGGTTACGAGATATGAGCATTTTCCTGTTGTTTCCCAGTTTCACCGTTAGTGGTTAGACAAAAAATGACGGTGTATTCGGAAAGAGAACAAAATCCTGTTCCTGAAACCACCATGAAAATAAAAAAATGTCGTTGCGCGTTGCTATTTCAGCCATGTGAAAAGTTAAGAAAGTAGTTTTTTCAAATACCTGATAAATTTCACATCAGTATCAATCAGCTGCTAGTGCACGCGTTGACGGGAAAAGTTGTGGAAAACTACCCCGTTCTGTGTACTTTCGAACGGTGTCCTGATAGTTGAAGTTTGCAACCCTCCGACTTTAGCAATCAAGTTTAAATGCAAAAAAATGTAAACTTGCTTTGTTAAAACAAGCCGAATAGGTCAGTTTAAATGTCGTTTCCTTGGGGTATTGCGTTCCTACGAACCTGCTCCTCTCAATGCCTGAAGTAAGGATTCAATTGACAACGAGGTTTTCCATGTATGGAATGTGAGTTGAGGTGGTGGATGAACAGCGTTAGGGTGAAAATTATGGACTTCGACATTTCACATTATCAGATTCAGCCGGTACCCTAATATCTCATTCACGTACACTCATATATCTCAAGGCATAGCTGTTCACGTCTGAATCGTAGAGGCATTTCTCCAGCTTCAGCACAGAGACTAATGGCTGAGCTCGAGCGGAAAGCTCCGGTTACAAGTTTCGGGGAGTACCTTTAAGGCCGTATATGACAGAACCGTAGTCCATTTCTGATCTGATCAAATTTCTGTATAACATTAGCATAGAGGAGCGATCTCCACCCCATGATGTGTTGGTCAGGCATTTCATAATGTTCAGGGCTCGCGTGTAGCTGAGCTTGTGGGATTTTATATGATCGACCCAGTTCAATTTGTAATCGAGACCAACGGTTCAAAATTCAAAAAATAAACGAGTGCTTAAAAGAACTGAATATATGGGGTTATATATGGATGGCAGGGGGAGCGTACCTAGAAATTCATTCTGAAGGGGGCGATTCCTGCAGTCCGCAGCCTACTAAGGACCGGCGGGGGACGGGTGTTGTAATGAATGTCCCTCGTATTCCTGGAATTTCGCAAAGACTTGGCTAAAAACGGCGTCCCGGAGGGGGCGATCCACCTATCGCCCTTCCCCCTCTGGGTACGCCACTGCACTTACGGGGACCAGTAAGCTCAAATTGAACGTCGAAAAGACTAATTTTATTGAATTCCACATCACAAACCACTCATTAGTTGATTTGTGTTTTGATGGTCATGTTAGGCCAATTTTCACCAACAAAATTGATCTCGTTTAAAGTTGATCGTGATTAGTTGCCAATGACGACCCATTTGAATTCTGATATAAGTGTTTACATTGTAATCGTGATTAGTTGTTGGTCGTGGTTTAAGAAGTTGGTGAAATCGGGCCTCAATTAAATGTAAAACAAGTGAGTCATACCAAATTCCTTGGAGTAATTATTGATTCATAATTATTTTAACTGGAAATTTCAGCTGCGAGTGAGCGTTTTTAAATTTCGGCTATGAATGAGCGATTTTTCTGAATTTTATTCGCGAATTAGCGTTTCTCCCAATTTTGTCTGTGAAGCAAAATTTTTCAGCCAAAATATTGAGATTTTTTGTTTTTCAAGGGCAAAATGTTCATCTCTAATACTAATTATCAGTTTGAAGGGGTAAAATGACGGTTTCCGATTTTACCTGATCTCAAAGACGCGCGTTGAAAATTGGTAGGCAGCTGTCCATTCTTGTCCGTTCCTGGCAGCGCCCTTGATATTATAATCTCGGCCCCTCCACCAATACATTTGCTCGGCTGCCAAGGAATGTCGTCTTCATGTAACAGCCTCAAAATTATGCGATTTCAATTTAATAATTGATTAATGAAGCTTACGTGTGTTTGCACTATCGTTCCTCAATCCGCGTTCCTTCGTGCGTCAGTGTTCCACCACTATGCCCGGCGGTTTCTCAACACGGAAAATCCGAAAATTTGAAATGGATTTTCGATTAGAGAGCTCGTTGAAAGGGGCTTTTGCGCGATTCTAGCGTTTATGGTCAGTCAGCTTGCGAAGGATTCGAATGCCTTCGAGAGCCTCTGAGACGCAGGCGTATCTCGCAGGAAACCATCTGCATCACGAAACACTCCCATTTCCGCCTTCTTTGAGGAAAGCAATGGCTCCCCTAGGCTCATTTTTTTTTTTTTTACCGAGGAGGCTGCATTCCGGAATTGTCAACTGCCCGAGGGGCTCGTAAATCACATTCGTCTCAAATTCAAATAGATGGACTCCACCAAGTCTACCCCCAATCATCGTCAGACAGAGGAACTTCCCCGGATCCGACTCGTTGAAAATACCTGGGACTGCTTCTTTATGGTACACGATAAAATATGTCATATTGGTTGGCCGGAAAACTCGAAAAAGTGTTTTGAATAATTCTATAGAATTAAATAAATTGAATACTGATATCTTTCCTGATGACAATGGAAGGGCACAGCCCAACACGATTCAAGCTTCGAGAAAAAATGGGCTCCCCTGCGGGATTTTTTTATACTATCTGAACGGCCCTCCTAGACCGTTTAACACTGTGAAACCCATATTTACCGGGATTCACTCTTCTTATTTATTTCTTCAGAAAGGACAACGATAATGAAATTAAAACAATTTTATACGTAGTTAAAAACGGTGCTAGTGTGAAGACTGTAAAACTCCATCCATCTTATGGCGTAGATATTGTGGGATTTTTTGTAGATATATAATCACTAAAGATATTGTCTTCCCACACGTCCTTTTTTATTGTTCCTAACCGGTTTTCGGTCTACAAGGAAACCATCTTCGGGGAAAAAAGAATTCTCATTTGTTTCTCAGGATTTGTTTTTGACTGTGATAGATGTGCTCTACACGAAAATTTTTTTAGAGGTTTTTACAAGAATTCTTTTTTCCCCGAAGATGGTTTCCTTGTAGACCGAAAACCGGTTAGGAACAATAAAAAAGGACGTGTGGGAAGACAATATCTTTAGTGATTATATAACTGTAAAACTCACTAAGGTATACAGATGAGAGAAAAGCTTTCCATGAGGGAATAACTACCTCATAAGACAATTTAGCCCATTATGATTACCTAAAAGAACATGATTTTGCTACCTCGGATAACGATAAAAATTAGTTGATCTCTGATTCGAAAAATTCACTCGATTTTTGCGATTCAGACCATTCTGAGAAACTTGGGTTCCGTGTCTGTCCGTTTGTGTGTCGCTTCTGTACCCTCTATGCCAACGTGCATAATACGTCCTAAAAGAGGAAACAGATTTGGCTGAAATTATCATTAAACATATAGGAAAGGCCATAGATGGTCCCATCAAAATTTGAATTAAATCAGTCCAAGGTGAAGGGGTCCAATGAGATGGGGTAACAACATTCTTCCTCTAATGCGAGTGCGCTCTGGAACAATATTTTACAATTTGAGTAGTTTCCATTTTTTCCACACTTTTAATATGAAATTGCTTTTTGAATGGGTCAACAGAGGCAGCGAAACCCACGAAATTGCTTTATATTTTGTTTTCTCAGGGAGGCAGCCCCGCGAAATTGGTTATGAATGAGCCAGCCCAGTGAAATCACAGGGAAAAAAGAGGAAGAAATCATCACCTGCGAAATTAACCAAAGGAACTAGAATACGAAATTGCGTGATCTCGTGAAATCCAGCGAATTTGGCTTCTTTTAGGTCGTCAGCCCCGCGAAATTGGTTTCGCAATTTCGTGAATCTGCAAAATTTGGTTTTCATAAACGAGCCACACGGGTGAATTGCTTTTTATAATGCACCAGTGGCGAAATTTTGTTGTGAGTTAGCCAAAACTGTGAAATGAGGTTCTGATTTGCTTCGCTGGAGTCAGATTGAGATCGTGGCTCCTGAGAGAATGGTTCAGCTAATGCCAAAATTAAAATTGAGTGGTTTTAGGTCATTAGATGTCACTTTTCAATAGAATTTATAAAAATTATTTTGTCACGATCTAGGAAATTACCTCTATGCGCCAATTTTTGCCCTGAAATGGTCAACTCGGACTTCTAATGCAGGAATAATCGCGACATGTCTGGAGCAATGCAACGAACAGCCACGAACGCTAGGCTTGCAAGTCAGAGGACACCGGCAAGAGCAGTGTTTTTTTTTTTTTTTATATGTATACCAGATTTATGAAACAAAATTCAGGTACAATATTTTTACATTTATGAACTGTTATTTTTGGTCTGATAATTGCACGCTTACGTTTCAAATAAAATAAAATAATATAAATAACACGAAATAAAAAATAAAACAAAGGAATAAATTAAATAATGTCTCTGTTTCCGCTATGTCTACACATAATCGTCAAAGGTTCAAGTCATCTAGCCTCCTTTTCATTTGAGTATTGTTTGTTTAAGGCAAGACGAGTTGATCTTTTCATTAATTCTAATTCAAAATTACTCTAGTAAGTGGCACGTATTCAATGAAAGAAGGTCCAATCATCTCGAGTGGTCCTTTTGATGCTTCGACTTTTTATACAAAAATGGAGCGATCAGGAAAACAATAAGAATGACGAGGGTCGAAATTAGAAGCCATATGGCTGACAGTACGGACGGTGAGTAGATTTGACTGCTGGGAATAAGACCGTGGCTGAGCAGGGCTTGAGTACCATTTGGAACTGGGCACGGCAAGTGAACTATGATGTCTTGACGTTGAACCTGCGATTCAAATATAGGGGTGGGGGTTAAGGCTGTCTTTTTGCCATCGACCTTCAAAATGCTCACCTGTTTATTTCGACAGACGAGTCGAGAGTTGACAGCTCTGAGAACTGTCGGCGAGTGATCCGTGGAAACGACAGCGGTGTAGGCGACGCCCAGTGGATTGTAGGGACCTAATTGAGCGAGAGCGTCGGTTGTATAGAGGGGGAAACCGGTTGAGGAGGAGAGGACGACGTGAAGAACTGTGTAGAGGAGCGTGGACCAGGCTTTGTCAGGGCACATGTAGCCGATAGCCGTGCACGCCCATTGAAGACTGAGAAGACATAAAAGGCCTTGCCCTGAAATATCAAATGAGATTGATGTAATGACATTAAAATACGTTCGATTTCAAAAGTCTTACCTATATAAATGAACAAATTCTCAGTGAAAGACTGATCGTAGAGCCCGGACATGCAGTACGCGGGTATCAAATAGGATAGCCATACGAGTGAAGAAGGTAAAATCGTAAATATAAGCTAAAAAACAAAATTAAAACAGTTTTAATATCTGATAAGCATTTGAATAAAAGAGGCTTTTATACTCACGCTCGAAATAATATAGACTAGTCTCGAGTACAGTCCCAAAGCGATGTCACTCTCAGTCGCCTGTCGTTCACGACCATGCGTCCTTGCCAACCCAAGAGACAGGGCCAGTGGCCAAGACGTCACCGCTAAAATGGTAAAATGGAATCCGAGGCGCTCCTCCCTCGATAGCTGCGGATCCGATGACGGAACGTCCCAAAACACCGAGCCGACGATGACCGAAATGACGGCAGCGACAATAACCCGAAGAATCCACCGGGAGAACGACACGGGTTGAGAGTAGAAACAGTCCTTCCTAGAATCAACGTCGTTTTATTTTATCTCATTTTATTTTACTTTATTATGGTTTTAACTTACAAAAGAAGGATGAAAACTTGAGAAATGAACCATAACGTGCCAAACGGGCTTGGAAGGGTGTATGGTGGGACGTCCGTTAAGGGAGCTTGCCTTCGTCTGTATAGTGCAGCGAGCTGGTCCACCCTTTGGCTCGATTCGAGCATCGCTTCGGCTGACAGATCATCCAATGTTACTAGATCCACTGAAATAGGAGTTTTAACAGAGTTTTATTAGTTCATGGTAGTAACTCTTGAAGAAATGGGTCCAGAGCATTGAATAGCTTTATTTTTGGTGAGGGCGGTATGAAAGATGGTTGAGTGTGACACGTTTTCCTCTCCAGAACTACCCAGCCAGGGTAATAAGGTGGGGCATTTCAAGGAGAGAGAAGTAGGAAACTATTGCTCATGGGAATCTTGATTGTGCTACACCTGAAGTGTCATCCGAGATGTATAGCAGGATACTGAGTACGTAATTAATCAGAAATCATCGGAAAGTCGTTAATGACCGCCACCAAAGTACCAAACCAACAAAAAATAAGACTTGCGGTGGCAAAGGGCTAACGGCGAGGAACTCACACCATCCATGGTGATAGCAGGACAAGAAAAATTTGAAGGAGGGTGCAGAAGTCAGTAGAATGATCAATTTAAAAAGTAAAAAACTTACGATAGTAGTCGGCTGGGTTCTTGTATGCAGGCGCCGGACACTGAACGGGTGTGAAATAATGTGTCAGAGCCCGAGACGGACCGTCGTACATTGTATCACTCCCTGAGAGAATTAGGAGCCTCGACACCATTGTTAGAATCTCATAGGTGGGAGGCTGAAGGCACATAATGACTATTCGACCCGTTACGCCACCTGAATAGTCACGAATGATTACAATTTTGGGCAGGGAGCAAAACTCTTAGTATTTGGACTCACCCGTAGCACCAGCTGCCCAATAACGAAGGAATTCGACTAAGAAAAACGCGTCGAAAATATCCATTGGCTGTGTTACATCGTCTACCAGTAACAACTGAGGATCGGACAACAGTTGAAGAGCTACGACGAGTCTCGACTCTTCTGACGGTGTCAATTCTGAGACTCGCGTATCCAAGACAGGACTCAGACCCAATTCGTCGGTGACGATCGCCACTTGATCTACGGTCGACAATTTACCGCGTGAACCGTTCGACGGTCCTCGTAGTGACGCGTAGTAGCGCAGCGTTCCCGACACGGTCAGGTCACCGTGAAGTGTGGTCGACTTGCGAACGATGGCCGCAACGCGGCGCAACTCCCTGCCGCTGACTTCAAGCCCGTTGAGAAGGATTTGACCCGAGTACGGGTGACGCCCCGCGAGAGTTTCTAAAATGCACGTTCCAACTTCACCTAAAATGACAGACGAAAATGTTAAAACTGACAACAAAAAACCGTTAAAACCATCAAACTCACTATTCGTAGCCATTATAGACAATATTTCCCCTGCTTTAACCTCAGTCGAAAGATTGTTCACCATTGGTTCACCTTTTTTGCTCCTGACATTCATATTACGTAACTAAAAAGACAGAAAAAAAATCTGAATGGGTGTTGGGGTGGGGGCAACCATCCTCATCTCTTACCTGTAAATGAGGATACAGCCCAGAATACTGTTGGGGATGAAGCGTAGAAAATGAAAAGGGTTCACTGTGGGAAGGTGGTTGGACTTGGGCGGTCACAGCGGCTGATGATCTTCTCGTACGCCTACAAAAAAAATCAGTTTAAAATCCGATAGAAAAAAACAAAACAAAACAAAAAAAAACGAAAAAAAAAAAGGTGAAAACTGTACTGAGACTGATGATTCGGATGATGCCTCTGAGGGTAATGATTATGTACATGATGCTGAGAATGATGATGATGAGGTGGGGGTTGTCGCAACAGCGCCTGGTGAAGGTAGTCGGTGTGCCTGAGATCGTGCAAGGACCGGCGGTGTGATGCCGCGGCTTGACGCATAATTGTCTCGGCGCTGAGAAGATCGGCTTGCGAAAGACTTTTACCATGACCGAGGGCCTTCAACGACAATATTTTTCTCGAATTAATGCTGATTAAATGGCGAAAATCACGGTTACAGACACTTACTGGATGCCTGTATTGAAGATGAGTGAAATCGGCCTCACTCGTCGACCGTTGAGGCGGTGCCATCATTCGGCTGTGTTTTCTCGCGTGCGGTGTCCCACCGCCTCCATTATTACCACCACCTTCGTTAGAAGAATTATAACCGCTGGAATTACCACCCTCTTTAGGTGGAAATACGCGAGGAAGACCAAACTTGAGGTAAGTGTACATGTTAGCCCCTAAAGGCGATCTATAAATCAATTTTAACGAATTTTAGACCCAAAAAAATGTATTCGTCACCCACTCCACAAGCCCAAAAACTCACTTCGGCCCATAGCGCGGGTGGTTTAATATAGACTGAACGGTCGACTCTCTTAACTGGAAGTTACCATACGGCAAGGGCGATTTCTCACTCGAACCAAGTGCTGAATCGGTAAAGTCAGAATTTAAATTTTGACGATAGATGGACCAAGCGTGAAGATCCTCCGAGGTTGAATGGACCATACCGCGTGAAGGTGGAGGAAGGCCCTCGCCAGCGATAGAATATCGCCTTTGTTCCATTTCCCACATTTCGGGCATCCCTTCTGTTCGAGAAGGTGAAGGTGAGACAAATAATTAAGGGGGAAAAAAATAATAATTAAACTGTTTAATACTCACCGTATGGGTTTTGTGCCGCTGTTCGTCAGAGACATGAGCCATTAGCCTGAAAACAGACCCCAAAAAAGTCGTTAAATTAATCGAACGTCGGCTTTGTGCTTCCGATGATGGCATTTAGTTCGGCACAGGTGGTTTCGGACCGAAATTGACACAAATTTCAGTAAATGTCACTCCAGTCTTCAACGGACAAAGTAACACTGACCACCGCCCTCAGGTTCGAGCATTTGAATGAGACAACGCCATGGAAATGCTTTTTGAATGGATCAGCAGCGCGAAATTTTGTATTTTATGTAGCCAAACCCATGAAATTATTCTAGGGCACAAAATTCACTATCGTTCTCTTCATTTTTGTATTTTTCACCAAGCTGCAGCCCCATGTTTGTTTTTTAACCCTTTAAGGTACCGGGGGTCCAAATGAGTTTTGGGTCTGGACGTTTTGTGTACCTCATATTGGACACCTAGTTGGAGACTGCGCTATAGATGAAATGACCTGACTTTTGAATCGGAGTGGGCTAGAACACGTTTATGAGTTGAATAAACTCCAACTGATCGTGGTAGGACACGTTTTTCCCGGCTTTTTTTGCGTTGTGTCCAACATAGGGAACACTTTCGGGGTTTTCGACGCCATTTTGTTGTGGTTTTCAGTGTTTGTTTGATTCCGGAAGTTAATGTCAATGAGCTCGGCGGAACTGGCAGGGAGATTCTTCCAATTTTTCGCTGGTAAATGGTAATTTATACTTCATATTCTTAAACTGAGTGCCCCATAAAATGCAATTATGGAATGTTAACCCTTAACTTCCTGCTGAAAAATGAAAAACTGCTCCACCGTGCATACCCTTTTTTATACTTTGTCTCTTTCTGATTACATGTGAACGAGTTAATTGATCTTTAACGAATGGATATCGCATGCTGAAAAGGGTTTTAATGGATTGATGTGCTGGTAAGGAGCCAATTAAGTTCGGCCAAGAAAAAATTTCGAGGTAAATCAAGTTACTTTAGACACCGTTAGATTTTTCAAGTATAGAACGCTTAGTGTCCAATATTAAGCACACCTCCCACGTGGTTTGGGTGAAAGGTGTCCCGAGTAGGGCCCACCAAGAGTTTACTACATTTTCCTAGTCGCATTTGTTTGTTTGTAATGCCAAAATGTTCAACTAAAATGTCGCTAATTTATGTTTTATTGTTCGAACAATTACCTTATTTTAGTATATTTTTGGTCAAGTGCTAACAAGTTGAAGAAAAATTAATTCAAAATGCTTAATTTTTTCGGACAGCATGATATGTGTCTCGTGTAGCGAACACCATTAAATTCTCTCTGAAATCTTTATTAATGAATTCATGGCATAAAAATTCGTTTTTCATGGGTCACTGAGTGTATCACAGTGAATTTGAATCACTACCGACGCGATTTTTGAAAAAATGTTGAGGGGTACTCCCGGGGTATAAAGCAGGTGTCCAGAATACGACGCACTAAGACTTAAAGGGTTAAATAGCCAACCACATGAAATTTTGTATTTTAAGGAGCCAAGACCGCAAAATGGGCAGTGAATAGTCATTGCAAAATTTGGTACTTAAAAGTATCAGGACATTCGAAATTGACTTTTGTAGTGGACCAAACCCCCAAAAAATACTTTGTTATTGAGCCGAACCCGCAAGATTTAATTTTTGAAGAAGTCGGAGGCACAAAAGTGGCTTTTTGAATGAGTCAAAACCCTTGTTGAAATTGGGTTTTTAATTATCCAACCAAATTAGCCAAATTGCTATTGATAGGACCAACCTTGCGAATTTTTTCTTTTAAAATTAGCAATACCCACGAAATTGTTCTTTGAAATGAGCCAGTTGGGTCAGCCGATGCTGCGAAATTGGTTTTTTGAAGGACCAAAACCATTGAAATAGGGTTTTTGAATGATTATTTTTTTGAAAGATGTCAGACCAGTCTTTCCAACGACCTTACACAGTGACAGTGAATTTGCTCTTTGAATTGATTACTAGCGCTAAATTATGCTTTTTTGTTTGCGAAGACCAATAAATTTCTTTTTAGTGGTGAACCCGTGGTGTGAAAGTAGTTTTTAATTAGTCAATTTCGCGAAATTCCATTTATGATGAGGCCGTACGCGCCACATTGTCACATCATTGTGGTGGTGAACCCATCCCACAAAATTGGTTTGAATGGGTCAAACCTGCGAAATGTTAATTTTGAAAAGAACCAATCCCATGATTTCTCTTTAAAATGACGATACGAGACAACCCTGCGAAATTGCTTTTTTGGTGGGTCACAAGCAAAAAATTTTCACTATAGGGAAGAGGCGGCATCATTGTGGAGTTCCGGTCAAATTTGAAAATAAAAGTCCTTGTCTCTCCAAGTCTCCACTATGTAATTAATATATTTATTTGTCCAGAGCCAGCTTTCGGCCCCTCACGACCATCTTCTGTGGCCTCTACATAATAAGGGTGGGGCAATGCGTTAATATAAACAATTTGGAATAAATAAAACACGAAATTTTGTTGTTGTAGCTGCGAAAATTGAAAAATTACTCTTTTGAGGGGAACCATCCCTACGAAATTGCTCTTTAAAATGAGGCAATAAGATGGAAATTTCAATTTATAAAAGTGAAATAGAGTGAAACTCAAGGAAATTGGTTTGTTTGGGCACCGACCCCGCAAAATTTGTTTCTGACAAGATACAAGACGTCATAAGCGAAATTTGTTTATTCAGGTAAGGTCAGATACAGACTACTCGGACGTAACGTGGGAACACGCATTCCCTCGTGTGATACAATTTCTTTCCAATTTCTAGGGTGTTCGTCAGGCTCTGTACTCTGTGGGGGCCGGCTGTCCTGTGTGAGCTGCACCACCACGAAAAAGGCCCAAATGTTACGAATTCTGTGTAAAGTGAACGAATACCTGAAACTTTCAAATTCACAGATATGCAGTCAAGAAACTTGTAATTTTTCTCAAATTAGGATCCTAATTTGCAATCTCACAAATGTAAGGGGCGCGTAAGGGCGGAATCGGAGCCGGCTACCCCTGTCCCCAATAGCGACCTTTAAAAAAATTTTCCCTAAAACTTGAAATTTCACGACAATTTTGCCTGGAAATCCAATCACGGTGGATATTCGCCATCAAAATGTGGTAATTTTGTTGAGGGAAAGGCGTATGTGGGCCTTGTGAGCGATGCGGTCCGTCGCGTCGTGGCTGGCAAGCCCGAGGTTCGAGACCGGAAAAAACAAATTGTTATCAGGCCTCTGGCCATTTAACGAATATTCAACACAGAAACTTGAAATTTCTTCAAAATCGAGGCCTATATAATACGCATTACAAATTAAGACGCGAAATTTGCATTTTGACTGGAATAAGATCCGGAACTTCCAATTTCGTGGGTTCAGGTAATGCCGTATGAGTTGGGGCGCGGTTAGCCTGGGGTTACGCCGCTAAAAAAAATTCGATGAAATTAAAATTGCACTCTTCAAGTTAGACCCAAAACTGTCAATTTCGCGAAATATTCAGGAGGAAAATTTCAATTCCGAGGATACTTGTAAGACTTTGGTTGCTGTTGCCGCAGGACAACCCTGAACCAACGGCCTAAAAAGAGCTCCGAAACTTGAAATTTCGCGAGAGTTATAAGATCATAAAATTGCAATTTGTAGAATTTTTGAACCCTAAACTAACAATTTGGCAGATATTTAGCACCGAGTGATGTAATTCTGCAGCTATCTCTCTCTATTTTACCTGCGAATCGGAGGAATAACTTTAGAAAGTTTTTCCTTAGTGTTAGCTATTAATTAGCGCTCTTTCTAAACTTTATCCGTGAATTAGCGATTTTCACAATTTTAACTGCTAATTGTTGATTTTTTCAGTTTTAGTTTCGGATTAGCGTTTTTTCTCAATTTTAGCTGGTGAATTAGCGCTTACGCGCTAAGTTAGCTACGAAGTTACCTTCAGAAACCACGAATTAGCTTTTTCTCAATTTTAACCTTGGATTGATGTTTATTTGCCAATTTTAGCTCTGTGAATGAGCACTTTTTCTCAATTTGAGATGTAATTGTAACCGGATTCTGAGGGATAGGCTCCGGGGGGTCACCCCCCCCCCCGCGCCACACCCACGCTACCCTTTGTGTGCAACCCTGGCGTGACGCAGGTTTACCCAATGGGAAAATTCCTTCGATCACTGTCCATACCATTGGCACTAAAAACAGGCGAATGATGAATTAGGAGAACGGTCCGCCGCCTGCTCGGCAATCTAAACGCTTTTGGTACATGAAAGGATTTTCATAGTATTAACGTAATGACTACACTTTTTGTCTCGAAGAATTAATATTTCCAATTTCGCGAAAGAGCACATTTTAGACCAAAATTTAATTTTGTGGCCCCAAATAAGGTGTATTTGGAAACCGAATATTTCGCTTCTTTTCTACGCCGCTGTTCTTTAATTAACTATTAAAATTGTCCAAGCAACTTCCGGGAGAAATTTTTCTTCAGGAATCTCACTGGGCTGGAAAGCCCTAAACTTGATATTTGTTTAAATAAGAGGGAAGGGGCCTAAATTGATGGATTACATTGCAATTTTGCCGCCATGGGCTGTTTATTGATGGGATGGGGTGCGGGGTATACCATGCGTTGTTCGCGCTTCATCTTCTAACAAACGAGTGTTGTACAAAAGTTCGGGTACCGTCTTGAAAAAAATTAATCGTGTGAATCGCTTTTCTTTAATTGAATTCTTCACAAGTGAGAAAGAGAGGGGAAAAAATAACCTTGGCGCATATTTACCCATCCTCAACCCTCTTCGTGTTCCTTCTTTTGTGTTACTCGGAAAATAGGTAAATGACCAGCGTTTTTTGAATAAAGACACCGTTATTTTAATGGGAACGTCAAATAAATTAAAAAAAAAATCTGTGGAAACCAGTTCACGGCGGCATTCGCTAAAATCGCAAAAACACGTCCTAAGCATCTAAACGGAGACGTAACACGTGAAAAAAAAGTGATAATGAAACAGTTCCTGCGGAAAAAAGAAAACGGAGAAAGCACACGCAGATATCAATCTCTTTTTTTTTTTTTTTGTCAACTCTGCTCATTGTATTAGTCATTTTCGTTGATGACTCCTAGGGATTCTGGTGGTGGCGGCAGGGTGGATTTTCCGTGATCATTAAACAAAGGTTGGGTGAGGTGGGGGGGTGGCATTTTGAAGGTTCCTGATTTTCGCTTCTCTGAAAAGGATAACTGACGACTGAGACGAGCGTGAGAACAAAAGTGAAGAGAAGAAACAAGAAACTGGCCTGAAACTCTTGAAGATAAGGACAAAAATAAACAGAGGGGAAACACATCAATTAAAAACAAAGAAAAGAACAAGAAGAAAAAAAGTACCGCGCCTTAAGAGAAACGACTGAACGGAACGCTGATGAGGCGTAAACTACTTGTCTGGACTTCTCTCTCTTGAGACAGATTTTAAGCCTTTGTACGATTGGAAATTAAACTTTCACAGATACTATCATGAGATCCACATACTTGGTAATTAAACATCTATTCCTGTCCAGAAGCATTAATAAATGGAAAGGTGAAGAGGAATTAGTGAGAGAAACGCAATGCGCCCCCTCCTTGACATTTTCCCCTGGCTGTTCGTACTGATCATGAAGGGCCTTTTTCACCGATATGGAGTGCAACTGCAATTAGGTCATCTCGCATGAGGAAACTATAACATAAAAGTGCCAGCCTGTCTCCGATTAAAGAGAATGTGTTCCTAACGTAAATGTATATGTATACTTCCTCGCACAATTACGTCCCACGCTTGAAATAAAAGTCGGCCTCTATTGATTTCAAGCCTTGTAGATACACGAAATGCGAGGAGAAATTGGTCCAGTGAGTTGGAAATCCAATAACCAGCACCCCTTCCCCCGGACCAATCAAAAGAGCAGAACAGTGATTATTGCGGATCGTGATCTCGACGTATGTTTTTATTAACGCGCCCAGTGGGTGAGAGAGTGGAGAGCATTACCGCAATCCCGATTCCACACCATGACTGGGGTGAATTATATGAACTCGCCAGAAAGACACGAGTTCAGAATGTGGAACACCTCGTCTTCCGGGGTCAAATTAGGAGTTTTCTAGGCAAAATTAACGCAATTCGGCTTTTAGGCCGGGTTTTAGAGCCAGGCGGTCCTCAAAACTGCCAAAAACCTTATGTTTGAATCTTTACAATTTATGAGAAACCCCCATACCTGACTATGACCCTCACAAAATTCTAGTTCCCCAATCCTCAGTTAAAAATGCCTGGAAATCCCCCCCCCCCCTAACTAATACGCAATTAACGAGCCTTAGCACTGAATATTCACTGTACTGTAGTGTAACTGACACCCAATGGAAATGTCTGAAGGCGGTGAGGGGAGTTTCTCTCCGTCATGGACACAAACAGCCCAGCCTATGTTGTGCCTATGTGCCTAGTTCGGCTGGGTGGTATTTTGGCCCTTTTGATCGACTTTATGCCCCAGAAACTGCCCATGTAAATATACATATAAAGATAAGAAATTTATGGCGTTTTCCACTTGATGGTTTTTCTCAATTTTACTCGTAAACTAGTAAAATTTTACTAGTTTTAATTAAACTAGTAAACTAGTGTAAATTTTTGTTGTGAATGAGTGCTTCTTTCTAAAATGTATCCACGAATTAGCGTGTTTTTGGCGGACTTGCACCAAGAATAACAATTTAGCACTTTTTCTCAATTTTGGCCTGGTCGTTGCCTTGAAAAATCGCAAAAAAGGCTATTGTGGAAGTCAGGAGTCGACAAAATTGACTAAAACCAGCGACCGGGGAATACGCGCTGACCGTTCGGCTCGAATCAGAGCACTTAAAAAATAAAAAAAAAATGTCTAAAATATCACAATCTTATTAATTTCTGGGAATAATTTGGGGTTTAACGGCCCGGATAATCTGAAAAACGAGACGGATTTCCTATCAGACGACCCGATGGAAGGATCCCACTCGTGAGGCCGCCGTTTTTGGCCCGAGCCTGCCGAACAATAAGAAAAAGATTGATTGCCCTAATAACTCCAATGAAGATCCTCTAGCCTCCCAAAGGGCGTGGCCAAGGTGGGGTATGGTTGGGCAGATTTTCATTGTTCATGACGACAATCCTCGAAACCGGTTACACTGGGAAACCATTAATTTAGCCTTTCACTCTGGCGCATTGGCATTAAAACTAACATTCAGCCTTGAAAAAACCAAATAAGTCTTGGAATTTCGCCCGAAAACAGACTTTCCGCAGAAAAAATGGCAATTTTTTGCAAACTCGTTTCACGCTTAAAAATTAAAAACAACGCAAATTCACGGCTAAAATTGAGAAAAAACGCTCCTTGGCTGAAATTGAGAAAAACCCGATTCGCGGTTAAAATTGAAAAAAAAAATACTATAATTCGGCGGTTATTCACCGCTAAAATTCACAATTCAGAGACAGAAATTGCCGAAATGATATAAATGACATGATTCGGAGCTAAACATAGGCGAAATTGTAAGTTTATGGTCTAAATATCCGGCAAAATGCAAGTTTATGGGTCGGGGTCTAAGTAGCCAGCCCCCACGCCCACAGCACCCAATTCCTGACATATTGAGCCACGAAATTACATCAACTGGAGCAAAAGAGCTACGAAATTGCCAGTTTCCTGTCTTTTATTTCCACGAATTTCCAGTTTATGGATGATTTGCACTATTACCAGTTACGGGAAAGTTTTAGTTTTTTTTTTTTCAGTGATCGCGAAAACAGCAGGCACAAAATCGCAAAATTGGAACATTTTTTAAGGCGAATATCCACGAAATGGGAAGTTTCTCGTCTGAACATCAGTGACATTGCGAGTTCCAGGAATTGATTTCAACATAATTTCATGTTTCGAGTTTAAATGTCTGCGAAATTGCATGTTTCCGGTCCACGTATCCGGGAACCTGACAACTTTCCGGTCCTATTTTCGCAAAATTGAAAGTGTCAGTGCAATTTTTTCCCAGTGTTTGCGGAACGCGGGCTAGGCGGTCCCAGTCGAATAGCCCGCAAAATTGTAACATTTTTTTGGCGAATATCCGCAAAATCGGAAGAGGCTTTGCTCTAAGCCTTAATTTCTGCGAAATTTCAAGTTTCAGATTCGTCAAATTGCCAGTTTTGGGTATAAATATTCGTGAAATTGCAATGTTTTGGGTCTGAATATCAATAATTTCCCCGAGTGCGGTATTTATTTACCTATTTATTTATTTGTGGGCGTGGACCCTAGACTAGTGGTGACGGTGACGAAACCGGCCAATTTTGGAGGCTTATATCCACGAAATTGGAAGTTTCGTGCCCGAATTTTACGATATTGTAAGTTCCACGTCTTAATTTCAGCGAAATTGCAAGTTTAGGGTCTCAATATTCAATATTCAGTGATCCCGAGAGTGCCCTAAACATTATGAAACCCCTGACTCCCCCCCCCCACCGTAAGGGCTCAAGGTCAAGGGTATATGCGAAAAGCAGTCCACTCTTCTGTCTATAAAGATAGCAACGCTTATGAGCCTCCCACGGTATAGAAGCGCGATTCACCATTAAATAACAAAAATTGAATGAGCAATGGTAAAACCGGCTAGAAATATAAGTGAATGTTTCTCTTTCCTTTTGAAGAGGAGCGCCTCACACTTAAAACCTCATTTGAAATGGGGAAAATATGGCAATGTCAATGATAAGCGATACATACATTCCTTTTATAGAACACGGGCGGGACTTATTAGAATCTAACAAGGTCTAAGATTGAAAGAGAGAGAGAGAGATATTGAGTTAGTGAGATAGGTCGTTCTGTACCGTATACAGAAATGTTCCTCTCTTATTTCCCTCTGCGCTTGTTCTAAATAAGAAATGATTGGACCAAATTGACAGAACTGACTGATATCCCACGCTAATCAAGACTGGGCTTTCTCCGTTCAAGTCACGGCTACGGATTACGCCGCATTAGGTTAACACGAAAGCAAATGGTTGGTGGGGGGGGGGGATTGTAGCGTGGTTTATTAAGTGTGACAAACCCAATAAAGCCAATAAGATGCTGATTTGAGGGGGGGGGGGTGCGGCACTCCGGCAATATGAATGCATAGGCGGATTTTGTTTTAATCCTAGATTTTAAGATGTAAATAACACTCGTTGTGTGATGCAAAAAGTTAATTTTTTTGTTGGAATCAGATGCAGCAGGTGGTTCCCACGATCCCTTACGCTTGGTCGACTCAATGGGCCTCCCGGCTTTAAGAAATCCAGCTCGTTTGCACAATTAGTGGAATTCTTAACTATATAAGGTGATCTACGTCATTGAAAAACACGAAAAGGAAAATGCACGTTAAAATCATTGAATGAGAGACAAAAGAAATAAAATTTGTACGTGGGTCAAAGTGGTTTGTGTAGTGATTCGTCCCCTTCCTTCCTGCTGTGATTAATTTCCGGTCTTACCGGATGAAGTAACTTCTAATAGACCAACGCAACTTATCCGCTCAATCGTTGGGTTTCGTAACTCTCACAGTTGGGAGTTTCGATACCCCGC
The DNA here is from genome assembly GCA_038030265.1 of Corythucha ciliata. Lineage (NCBI taxonomy): Eukaryota > Metazoa > Arthropoda > Insecta > Hemiptera > Tingidae > Corythucha > Corythucha ciliata. The sequence continues at coordinate 20,754,059 of CM075942.1, read as the reverse complement.
GATTAGACACGTGTTGGAATGTTAGGTCGTTGATTTTTTGTTTTGTTTTTTCAAAATTTGGTGAGAACACTCACGCATTTATTACAAGAGAATAGAAATGTAGGTAGGCTAAATGGAAGGCCTGGAAGCTAGGAACGTGTTTAACCCCGTGCCTAGCGCTCCTGTTAAGTTTTTAGATCGTTATCCCCGGGAAAAATGTTGCAATTAAACACTCGCAACATTGTTGACCCCCCATAGGGTGTGATTTCAGAACTGGTTCCAGGAGCGACCCATATCCAACCGATAGGTCAAGCAAACTTCCCCTTCAGACCATTGAAATAATACTTTTATAAGCAGCCTTTAATCGTATATAGTTCAGAAAGTTGTATTTAAAAAAATATGTGCGGCCTTTCAAGACCCAGATATAGAGCCGCTAAGTCAGTAGGTTAGCCTACAACAATGCCTTCCTCGCCGGACCTTTTCATTCTTTTCTTTTAGTTTCAAAATGACAAGTACCTCCGGGGGAAATTCCTTTTTTTTTCTTTTTATACGTTTCATTGTGTTTAAGTACGGACACCTGTGTGCCAGTGTGGGTTGAAAAGACAGAGACAAGTTTCGTCGAAGGAAACACGTATAGCGGGGTTTTGCTTTCCGTTCTGAACTGAAGCAAAGGGACTAAAAATGCACACCTTTATAGGAGAACGCGCCTGGCTTCATTTTTTACCTTTTTGGGGTCATCCGATTGCGCTAGAGATGAGTTGATACGTTGAACAGTATGAGAGAATGACAGGGAAGAGGAGAGAAAGAGAGGTGTTCTTCTTTTCCATTGCTCGCGTCTTTCTCCACAACAATAAAAAGTCGGTACCGTTTTTTTTCTTCCTATCCTGTCGCTTTTGTTACCCTCCCCAAGCTCCCCACGATACCGTACGATACCTTCCAAAGGGATTTTTAATTAAAATGCCGGAATGGAAAGGTGTAACTACAAGTGTGTTAAAGCTATTTTTATTTACCATCAGGTACCAGCAAATCGTAAAATCTGATCCGAATGATCTGTTTACCACCTCGAGCTTAAAAATGCATTGTCGCATTGTTATTACTCAATGAATGAAATAAAACGCGCTTTCCAGGCACTAATTATAGACAAACCACTTCGGTAGATGAATGGGAATTTTCTCCGGTGTTTTCATTTTCTGTAAAGGACGAAACGAATCCTTTATTTTTCGTCATTGACCTTGTAATCTTGGGCATGGAAAGCATTCAAAATCTGTTGAAAAAGGTCATCTTTAGCGATTACACGCCTTCACCCCTCCCCCCAACGATCCTTCAATCAATTCGCATCCAAAATTTAGGCGCGATTGAAGGCTAAACCGCGTGGTTAAAACTGAATGGAGTTATTATTCAAACCCATCAAGTATTACAACAGGCGCATCTCTTTATTTCGGTTTGACTCATGTTTGAGAGCTTCACCGAGTGTTGTCAATGTGTTTCAACACCTCACTTTTCCATATTCCGAATTCGTCATCGTTCGCTCAGGAAGAATCTGAGAGTGTGGGACCGTCATAGGCTGCCCTCGCTTCACCAACCCTTCCCATCATCACAACCGCACTTTTAATACGCACAAAAAGTGTCACTCAAACTACAACGAAAGAAAGAAATAAGGAAAGAAAAGACGGGAAATTTCTGACAATTTCCGCGTCCTCACGCCCTAAGGCTAGCTTTCACGATTTGACTAATAAATTTGAAATTCCACGACCGCCGACCTAAAAACTCACCAGCCCTGAAAACCGTCAACTGCAACAGAATCCGATTATTCAGTCCGGAAATTAATAATTTAGCACGAAGACGCGAAAAGACTTTACAGGGCAAAAAATAATAGAACCCCTTAAAGTTTTTCTACTAGGAATCAACGATAGTTTTTTCAACAGGACAAGGTAGCGAAATTGGTTACCTATTATTTCAATCAGCCAATCCCGCAAAATTTCTGCTAAGGACAAGCCACCACCACGATATTTGGTTTTTAGTGAGCCAACTTCGCGAAATTGCATTATTTAAAGAAGCCGGACCCATCAAATTAGCTTTTTGAGTGCCCGCCGAACCCGCGAAATTGGTTTTTTGGGTGACTCCAAATCCCACAAAATGGGGTTTGAATGCCCCCCCCCCCCTCTGGAACACTGGACACCTTGGAAATCTTCATTTTTAAAGCTTTGAAATTTGTGAAAATTCGGCTAGTGGAGGGAGCCAACTCTGCAAAATTCATGTACGAACATGCCGAAACTCAACGACATTTGGGTTTGAAAGAGCCAAACAGGTGGAATTGTTTTTTTTGAAGGACCTAAACCCTGAAATTGCTGGAGAGCCGTGAGGGAAATTCGGCAAGTTGGGTTGTGGGTGTCAAATCCGCGAAATTAGCATTTTTATAGGGCCAAACCCGCCGAAATCAAACCGTCGAGATTGTTTTTTAAATGGAATAAAAAACCGTGAAATTGTTTTTTATGGAGTAAATCTAAACTGTCTATTGGAGTGAGCAAAATTCGTAAAATTGGATTATTTGTGGGCCAAATCAACAGAGATTTGGTAGGGCCAAACCTACTAAATCGAAATATTTTAATGCCAAATCCGCTAAATTAGGTTTTAAAGGGCGTGGCTTCCTCAGATTCTATAGCCATCAACGTAACTCAGACCGTAAAGAAGAGAAATGGAACTCAAGAAACTATTCTTGTCCTCTCCGCGGTGACGTCTGCGCAATTATGCTTGGGCCGTGGTGGTAGTGGTTGACGTGGTGATGGTTGGAGGCTCTTGCCCCTCCAAAGAAAATCCTTCGATACTTCCCTGTAAAACACTGATAATCGAACTTTTCTGCACTCATAACACGGCCAGAATAGTCTGTTTTTGGGGCCACATGTAGGGTGACGTGACCAGATTTAAGAGTGATTTCCGAGGACGCCTGCAGCAGGAGAAAGTAAGACAAAAGTAGGTCGCTTGCGACAGAAAGTAGGACAGAACAGCAGGATGCCCAAAAACAAGTCAAACAACGACTAATTTTTGATCAGTTTGGTGCTAAAATTGTTGTTTACTCCACAAGGGTGTCGTACATTGTTTGGGATAGTAATGCAACGCCTCCAGTGGCGTGAGATAGTGAGCGAGCACTCGACGCAGCTAAACATTTAATTTCAACCCCCCCCCTCCAATCGTCGAAACCTAAACCAGCGTATTATTCTCGAACACCGATATTGGACCAGTAGCAGACCATCTCCCCATAGCCAAAAGCACGGTAATTCAAGGACACACCAAAAAAAGGAGTTCCGAGCCTACATGACCACTTTGCGTTTTGTGTTAAGGTCCCAGAAATCCCGGTGATTGAAGGAGCGAAATTAGGTTTTGAAAGAATGAAAATCCGCGATACGTGGGTTTTTAAGGGCCAAAACGATGAAATTATGAATTTTCAATGTGCAAATCCACGAATTTTGTTTTTAAAGAGCAACAATCCGTAAAATTTGGGGCTGTGAGATAGAAAATGACGACATTTTGCTTTGGAACGAGCCAAATCCATGATTTTGCTTTTTGAAAGAGCCACATTCGTTTTCCGAAGTAGCGAAATCTGCGAAAATAATTCTAGAAAGAGTTAAGCTCGAGGAATTTGGTTTTTGAAAAGAAAAAATCCCCAAAATTGGGTTGTAAAGGGGCCGAGTCCACAAAATTGTATTCTGAAAGTGCGAAAATCCGTTAAATTGTTGTTTGAAAGAGCAAAACACACGAAATTGGGATTTAAACGGGACGAATCCGCCAAATTTAGTTTTGAAAGAGCGACAAACCGAGAAATTGGCGTTTGTAAAGAGTCAAAATGACGAAATTTGGTTTTAGAAAATGTCAAACGCACATGATAGGCTTTGAATCAGACTGTGAGCCGAATTGTCCGGTTTTGTCGGTGGAATGTTTTGGAGTGTATTAAGATTTTTTAATGAAATGGAGGCTTGACGGTGCGTGGGAGTTATTTAGCAGGTGAAATGATGAAATCACCGTATTGTTTACGGAGTGGACTGTGCGCTACGATAAGCCAGGCCGGTGGCGTGGCGTCCGACCTGACCTGCCAGGTGTCTGTTGAGGCTAAGCACCGCAGCTTTGTTTAATGATGAACGTGACAGACGTTTGGTATAGTTGCAACCACCAGACTGTACAAGTGGGGGCAGAAAAGTAGGACAAAAAAGAGGACTCGGTCAGCTGAAAAATGATCCCGGACGTCCCCGGACGCTCTGAAAAGTGGGACATGCCCAGGGAACGCATGCCCAGGGTCAGTGTCGAGACTTCCAAAAACACTTGATTTCAAGGCTATCAGCAGACTTGAAGTCCTGAAAACCCCCCTCTTTCCGCCAGCATGACACCCTCCTATCCAATTCGATTTAATTTCGATGACATTCACACGCTTTATGATTATGCGAGGTTCACCTGTCTTAAGCCTTTGATACAATAGGTACAAGTTTTTTTGGTAGGTTCCATTTAAGGGACTCTTCCCGGCATTATTTTACGGTCGTTAGCCCAAAAGTTAAACGTTTTTCGTCAGGTGGATAATCCGCAGGAAATAACTCAAAATTACGTTCACGTGTCTCTTTACCACTCACTCACACACTCCCACGCTCTGTCTCTCTCTCTTGGTATGACGGTGGGTGAATGTTTTCCCCTGTGTTATTCATGGGATGACGAGTGGTGAGGGGTCAGACTACATCCAGGTATATTGCTGCTTCTAGATTCCATGAATCACGATAATATACTCATGGATGTGAATCAATGTACGCGTCGTTGGCAAATAGCAATTTAAGGCAAATAGCATTAGCCCGGGCAAATGCTTTTCGACAAGTCAAATAGCTTTTTCGTAGCACTTATAACGAAAGAGCTTCTTTCCTCACCTAGAACCCCCCTCGAAAGTGACATTTTTTCGAAATGTTACGATATGAAACCATATCGTAACAGTGTTACGATATGAAAACTTTGGCAGTTTAGCCGTCTATGTAGACAGTAGGATGACCGATTGACGGGCTCCTCCACCGTCCTATAGCTCGCCTTTTGAGTGAAGACGGGCTATAAGATCACTTGTTAATTTAGTCGGAGTTGGTGATTATTAATTTACCCATTCCCGCATTATTTTATTAACCGCCTGGGTTGCGTATATCTTCGAGTGAAATTGCTTTACTTTGCTATGTGCAGAAAGTTTGTATTAGTGCATCCTGTTACCATTTTCATTTTACGTTTTTATAAAAATAGACCCTGTACAGTACAGAAGCAATAATTATGAAAATATTCACTTCCTGAATGGTCCCTTAAAGGGGGAGTGGGGTGCTTCTCATTACGCTGGCGCTCCCATTTTTTCCCGGCGTAGGAAAAAGGTTCGCACTAAAAAGGGAGATTTTCGTGTTAGAGGTCATTGTGCGTGTGGTGGTGGTGGTGGTGGGGAATCACATTTCCGAACAATTCTTGAATCTCATTGCGTAGATGAATGTTGAGACAGTTGAGAATTCTGGGCAAGTGGTAGAGGGGGAAGGTAGGAGCCCCAACAGCCTCGTGAAGCGTTTGCACCTCGAAAATAGTCTAATAAGTACCGTTAAAGAACGATCATTTACCTTTGGTTGGAATTTTCTCCTTGTTTTTTTCATTCTTACGAGGTGGGTCCGCTCGGTAATACCACTTTGAAACACACGACACTTTTAAAGGTGTGACAAAAAACTCGATTACTTGATTGGGGGGGGGGGGTAACGATGGATACAACACGATACAGTCGCTCACGCTGGCTTTACTCAACTCGTATAGCCGAAGGATCGCCGCAGGGATTTAACTCGCGACTGCTCTCGCGAGCTTCTCTCTTCGAATCCTCGACCCCTCCATACCCCGACCAACCATCACCCCCTGTTCGTATCCTTTTTTTTTCGAAGGATTCAGGATTGTGAAGCAGGACGAACTTTGAGTCGAAGAGGGGAAGGACACCGGGCCGGGGGCACTGTCGGTGTACAGTTAGCGGACCGTGAACATGAGGATCGCGGTGGTGGGGTGTCGTGGGGCACCGCCGCCAATGGGGGAAAAAAAGAGAGAAGATATTCTTTTCTTTTTCTTTAAAAAAAAATACAAACCACCGTGACTACACCTGGATTCTCTCGCTCTTTTCAATTCTTATTTTACCTCAGTTCATCTTGAAAACGATAGAAGTGGCAAGGAGAAGAGGGGGTGCTCAGGTGCTCTCAGCGTCCTCAGGTTCGTCCCGCTTCATCTCATTCGCGTTGTTCTGCTGTCTCCGATGTAAAAGAGTGCAAGAGTGAGAGAGAACAGAAAAAAAACTCCATTTCTCCCCCTCACCCCTCCAATCACCAGATAATTCATCGACTTCAACTCTAACTTAACCATTCACAATTTTCGTCATTCGCTTTTGTCCCGCAAATTTTTTATACCGTCCCTCACCATCCACCCAACAAACCTTCAACACCTTCTTCTTACATATAACATACTGCGGTCTAAATTATACTCCGTGCGGTATTCATCTCTCACATAGACCAGCGGTTTTCTGAAAAAGAATGAAAAAAGCTCTTATCATTTCATAATTAGGCTTATATTCAGATCCTTTCTGAATAAGAGAGTGAAAAAACCGAGGTGCTGACGAAGGTAGTATAGTGGAAAGGGGGGAAGGGAAGCAATGACTTTTCTTCGCCAAAAGGATTGCTACACAAAATGTGAAAAGGTCATCGGCTTTACATGATAAATGTCTTGGCCTGAATCTGTAAATAGCGCGGCGCACACTCCTAGTCAAATTAAGCAGAGCAAATGCAACACAAATAATAAATAAGAAAACGTATGGCACGTTTTTATAAATGTCAAGTTCCCTTATTACCTCCCCCCCCCCCGGTTAGAACCACTTATTCATATCAGTACCTCAGCATTTAAATCCTAGAAATGAAAATTAGTTGGTAACTATAGGGGTTTGTAGGGGTGTGGCGGGGGCGAAACAATGACAGTAGGACATGAACTCATATGGGTATTAGGAATCGAGGAAAGTGTCAAGGGAAAGAACAATGGGAAATAATGACTCGTGGGAAATCCCCCCCCCCCAACTTACACATACATATTCATAAGCAGGGTATAATTAACTGTAATTACGTAATTTTGCAGCTGAAAATTGACACGGAACTAACAAATTGTGCCTCCTAAAGTTCGACGGGCTCGGAAACCACAAGTTAAGCCGAAGGCATATCACGCTCTAGAGAATTGAGTAACAAGTACGGTGGAGGCAAAATAGCTTGTCTGTTCCTAGGGCTAAAATCAAGTTTTGAGTGTCTTGAAAGAAAATGGGTCAAGTTTTGCCTGAAACTTATTAATTGAAAGCAACAAAGCTTAACAGATTTATTCACAGCTGCAGTAACATTTTCTCGCCCACAACTCGAAACTTTGAGCCCAGAAACTAATTAATTGGCAACTTACGGAAACAAGATATTCAGCGCTAAAAAACTAGCTTAACCTGACTGATTCCGGAACATTTTGCCCATAAAACAATCAAAATCTTGAAATTAAGTTACAGAAAAGGACTCAAGGCCTCATTGAGTTCTATATGTAATTTTACTGCAAGAGTTAGAAGCTGACGCGCGCGTCGGCGTCTTTTTCCCCCTAAATGTGAGAGGGGCCTTATAGACAGGGTTCCGCGATCCCTGGGGTAAAGCCTCGAAACTTGCAATTTTGCGGAAATAACGGCCAGACTGTATCAATTTCGCGAATATGTACACCTGAATCTTGCAATTTCACGGATTTGTTTAGCTCCGTGGAGTGATGTGTAATTCAGCGGCAATATTTGCCAAGCTTTGAAAATATTGCTTGAGCCTATTAATCCGGTTTGCACGGTCACTGATTTTAAAAAAACCGAGCCCCGCAATGTAGCAATGAAGACCAGCAACTTGTTAAATACGAATTCCCAGCAACATGCAATTTCGCTTATATAAATATGATAAACCAGTGATTTTGGGAATTTTCAGCCAGGGACTTCCAATTTAGCTCCAAAATCTGGCAATTTTTGCGGCTATTCGTCAGACTTTTAGCGCTGCCGTGGTTAAAGTGCGGTAACACGAGATCCGGTGCCACCAGCCAAAAAAAGCTTAAAAATTGCAATAAGTATTGGGGAAAACTCGCAATTTTTAGAATAGATAAAGCGCTGATTTTCTCGGTTAAAATAGAGAAAAGACGCTCATCCGCAGCCAAAAGCCATGCTAATTCATCGCTAAATTGGGAAAAATGCTCTAATCTGTTGTTTCTCGATTCAATTTTATGACCGAAATTGATAAAAAGTTCAAATTTGCGCCTAAAATCATGAAAAAACACTTAATTGCTACTAAAATTGATAAAAGTACAAGTAAATTTGAGCTGTCCATGCTCACCGGTTGTATCCCATCTTGCCAAACCCAGTCATGGAGTTTTATTTTTACCCAATGTATGAGTGATTTCCTCTTATTTATTGTTACCACGTACACATATTTTCGCTTTCAATTGTGTTTAAAGTTGTTTTAAATAATTAGGATCGTAATAATACAAATCATTGAGCGATCACAAATTTAGTTTAAAAAATCTGTCATCCGTTACACCGGGGAAGACCGTGAAATTGACAACGCTCACGTCTTTACAATTTCGCTGTTTTCCTCCCTAATGTTATGATTTTGCGACTATTTAGTCTCAAACTTGCATTTTACGGACATTTCGTTTCGAAACTTGCAATTTCGTGGCTGTTTATCCATTGAAACTCGACTCTTTGGCCACTGCTTGCAATTTCTTCGGTTATTTTAGCCCCAAAGCTAGCAATTTCACACCAACATAGCCCTCAATATTTGCGGGTTTTTGATCACTTTACACTGTGGCTATAGTTATTTATCTTATAGGGATCGGACACAGGAACGTTGCCTGCGTGTTTATCAAGTCAAGTTTGCAATTTATGGACTTTATAACTCACGTTTCGCCCAACCCATCACGTTGGAATTTTCCGACCGAGCTTGCGAAATCTTGTATATTTGAAAGAAGCCAGCCCCTAGAAATTGACTTATCCAGAGGGCCAAACCCGCAAAATTGGATTTTTGGCGAATCAGCGCTGAGAAACATGATTTTTGAAGCCGGGCCCTTGGCTCTTCAAGTTGGTCAAGCCCCGCAAATCTGTTTTTTAGGCGTGCCAATCCCGTGATATTTGTTTTGAATGGGCCATTCTTTTTATTGAAATACGTTAACTTCTTCGGGGAGCTGGCCAGTTGTTTCTGACGTGCCGGATCCGCGAAATTTGGTATTTGAAAGAGCTGAACCGTCGGAATCACTTTTTGAAATGAGACAAAGGCAAAATTTGTTCTCAAATTAGCCAACAGCGCGATGTTGGATTTTATAAGGGTCAAAATATGCGATATTTGGAGTCAAAAGAGCCCATACAGCGGAATGGCTGTATTGAAGGCCCCTAACCCGAAAAATTGCTTCTTACCTATGTTTTTTAAAAGAATCAACCTTTTGAAATGGGAATTTGACTGGTATGCCCCAAAATTTGCTTTTTCGGGAGTTCATCCAGAGAAATTGGGTTCTGTTAGTGCCTATGAAAAGGCCGAACTCGCAAAATTTAGTTTTTGAAAGCTGTGAGACCCGGGAAATGACCGTATGAAGTGAGCCAACGCCCTGCGGAAAGTTTGATCGGTGAAATCCGTGAAGTTACCCTTTTTTTTAAGGGAGCCAACCCCGCGAAATTAAGTTTTCTGAGACGGAACATTCGCGAAATTCCGTTTTTAAGATACTCAGACCACCGGAATTGGGGGGTTTTAAGAGGCGAAGCCAAAATTAGTGTTTCTGACAGAAGCGGTTTATATGTCCCTTGGGCAATGCTCAATATTGATCCCGGCCAAACGCACTTATGCGTCAGCTCCGTTAAAATAAAGTGGCAAAATTTGAGTTTCGTTTTGTTGAATTTGGCGAAGTTTGCCTGCGCCGAAACGTTCGCCGTACCAAAAACTCGAAAGTGCTGCTATAGTGCCGAACACACATGGTGAGCTAGAAGGGAAATGACTTCAAATAATGAGTACCTGTCATGTTGACTAATAAATCAAAAAAATGTCCCCCTCCTAACTATCACTATAGTCGCTCATTTTAATATTCAGTGTCTTTGGCAAATCAATGAACTTCTATAGGGAATCAGCGAAAAAGAGATCCCCGGACAAATTAGCTATAATGCAAACTCGTCTACACAGAAATTAGCCCCTTGAAACTACCTGTCAACCCGTCAAAAGCGGAATTGATGAAGGAGAGGGGTAAAGCTCGTGGCCGGTCACTTTTTCGTTCCAAAAATAACTTAATTTTTAATTTTTGTCGGTAGTTTTTTCTAAAAAAAATAATAACTCGTTCGAGATATTCGAGAAACAATAGAGGACGCTATAATAAAATTGGGACGCGAACGGTATATCATTGATTACGGGCTGCTCCTTTTTCAACGCTTTAAGTAGGTAATTCTCACATTGTCATCCCGCGTGCTTTCGTTATGATTATAGCGAAAAGAGCCTCCAATAATTAACGACACGAACATGATTACAATTCATTGATTGTAAACCAAAAATAGATCTCATTTGATGGGTGTTTTTAGATGAATGGCGCGCGGCCTGGGGAGTATGATTTGAGTGGCAAGGCTAAAAGCTTTTAACAAAGCATTATCTAAATTGCAACCATATATTCACTTCATTTACCAACAAATTGTTTTAAAACAGAGTCGTATAGGTGTCCCCGCCCGAGGGTCAAATGTTTTTAGCAATAAGTGGCTGCCTAATCAACTTATTGAAGGCGGTGTTTTAAGGGAGGGGGGATTAAAAACACAATTACCATGTTTTTAGCCATGCCAGTCAATTTGTGAGGGCTAAATTTTCTTTTCTCATTTCCCAGCTTGATTAGTTAAATTTCTACCTCAAAATTATCAGTTTCCTAACATTTTGTCAGTTTCCTGACATTTTTTTCATTTTCCTGACTTTTTTGTCAACTTCCGGGCTTTCTTTTCAGTTCCCTGACTTTTTCGATAACTTCCGAGGAGGCTTATCAAAAAATGAGCATTTTCGCAGTAAAAAATATGTTTGAGGAGCAAATGTCCCGTTTTATGGTTTAGCCATGGAGATCAAAAGTGACAACTGTTTCCGAGTTTTGCCAGTTTTTAGGTGTCAGCCTCAGCCTGTCTACCAGATTTCTCGGCTTCAGCAATCCATACTACGAGGTTGAATTGACAGTTTGTTAGTTTTAGACGGTGAAATCGTCATTTGTAGACAAAAATTGGCTCTTCTAGACTAATATGCTCACAACAAGTCCAGGAAGATTTCAAGATCCTGTTTTCTCATTAAATAGCCATGTTCTGGAAACAAATTGTAAGTTTTTATGCACCTTCGTCAGTTTCTAGTCTGACTATTTTTAGGGTGCATCAGAACGAAAATTGTCATTTTTGTAGAGAAAAGTCTGGTCCCGGCGCAAAATGGCCAGTGTTTGTAATCAAGTATAGCCAGTTTCAAGGGATAAATTGACGGTTTATGAACCGAGAAAATAGAAGGTCGTCAAATTAAGTTTGATTTCGGCTTCTTGATGCCATATCCATTTAGCCAATTTTGAGGGTTATATGTATAAGCTTTATCAAAAATCAAATTTTGTGAATCGGTTCTTGACTAGTCAAAAACCAATTTCACAGGGGATAAATCTGTCAAACAACCAGTTTCGTGTTTTTTTTTTTTTTTTTTTTTTTCTTTTTCTTTTTTTCTTTCTTTAAATTTCATCCACGGCGGGATAGGCTCACATTCACTAACGCGGGTTAGGCTCCTGCGTTCGGGACTACTGACGCCCGCCTCCGTCCGTAAAACACCAACTCACAACTGCGTTGAGTATTACGCCATTACGAGACTTAAGTGATAATTACGTTGATGGGCGGTGACAGGGGATCAGCTATAGGAAATTGCCCAATTTTACCTTCCAACTTGCGAATTACGCTCCGCCAATTTTTTTGTGATGTTACGAAGTCTTCCAAAACTGCCCCGTTGTCCCACGAAACTACAAATTTATCCTCGGAATTTTACTACTCGTTACAAAACTGTCCATTGTTTCCTGTGAACCAGTAATTTGGTTTCAAAGTCGTTTCAGTCGAACACAGTGACAATATTGACCTCTTTCAGAAAATCTTCAGATGACCGCCCCACCACTTGCATTGACTTTTCTTAACTATCGGCTTTATTAATTTAAAAATAAATATCGGCAATAAACACGGATACCCCACTTCACCACCATCGCAGTTGGTAATTCCGTAATTGCATGCTGAAACAATGCGTCAGTCACCTTCTAATTATTTTGCTAGCTTGACGGAAGTCCATCATACAAAAACACCGAAAGGACTTCAAGCGCGGCCTTGCTTTAAAATTAGTTCCATCTAAATGGATAAGTTTACGCAGTTGAATAGCGCAGAGGCGAAGGTAGGGGGACAAATTGTGCGAACACAGCACTTTACAGATGTATCAATTCCGAAGAATGAATATTTCGTAACTCTGGGGTTTTTAATGGGCGTCAAGGCGATATAGCAAAGTCGTTGCACAACTTAAACATTTTTAATGGCGCATTCATAAGTCTAGGCGCGAATGATTTCAACTCATCTTAGTTTTTACTCCCACTGAGCCTTTGCATATTTCATTCAATCCTCTGCCCACTCGCTCTTAAGGGGCCCCGAGAAAAGTTGCTTTCTTTAAAAAACATCAAAACAAAAATCTCGCTTCTTCAGGTTCGCACAATTGTTTTCCCGAAGGGAATGACTCACTTTCCGGATATTGGTTCTCGCAATAAATATCTTTGTAGAGGTCGCGGTCTCAAAATGCCAAACATGTTAGTGGTGTTCCCTTCAAATGAAGCTCTTTAACAACTACATAAAACTGTCCATAAGCTTATAAGTCTCCTTTAAAAGGGGGCACCTTGACATTCCGTATAGTATATTAATCTTCAAGATTTTCTCGAGCACTATCCGAGAAAAAAGGTCCTTCCGAGACCTTATAGTGGTGATTCAGTTTTAGCGTAGTTTATTTCGATCAGAAGCGCGTCATTCCGGGTGACTTGGAACATTTTTCTCGATGAGCTCGTCTAAATAAGGCGCGCGCGCTCAAGCGGTGCACGTGCTTCGCTATGCGGAAATAATTAGTAAAAAAAAAACAACAAAATTACGTGGAATTTGCCTTTTTGTGATCTTTCGAGAATCACTTGAATGGTGTCTTCCGAAGTTATTCTTGAGTGATAGTTTGCCTTCGCATTTTTAAATTCAAGGACTGAGAAAACAAACAACGGAGAGCCCCATGTACGCGAAAAAAGAAAAAAAAATCCATTGGATGATTGGGGAGGGGGGTTTGAAAATGGAATTGCTTCGTGAGACCTACCTACATACGAGACGCACCCGGGGGTACGTACCCCCTCGAACAGGAATTCGAACTCGTCTTCACGTGTTTTCAATTCACCCATTCTCCCCCTCACCCCTTCACCGCTACAATTCACTCACCCGTCACACTTCTATCTTTTGCACGCATCATATTTTGCCCTTTTCAATGTTGAAAAGGTGTACATATCGGTAACAAAAGGGGCGTATACACAACGAGCGCCGTTTCAAATTATGGTTTAACTGTCGAGAGGTTCCTTCCCTGAATGATTGAATCGTGAACCACAGGAGCGGGGAACGAGGTGCGTTCAGGGAATTGCAATCTGTGAAAAAAGAAACGGAGAAGCGTCAGATTTTTTGAAAAGTAAAAAAAAAAAAAAAATCGAAATAAGTGGATGATCTGGGGGGATTGGAGAGGAATAAAAATACGGAAACTGAACTGCGAGGGTATTTTCTCACCATGGATGGTATACGGGGTAAGGTGAGTGTCGTGAATTTGTAAACAAAAAAAAAAGTGACAACTACAAATTCCGTTCATCCCAAAAGCTTGTATTTTTGGATGTCATTCATAAAGTAAATAAGACCTATCGGCACAAAACCACTAGGTTTATCCGTCCCTTTTGCGTTTTATTCCCTCCCGTGCTAGGTAATACCGACTTACACAACTACGGGTTCTCTTCTCAAGTACCGTTCGACGGTTGAAAAGGAATTACGGGCAGGTAGAATGATTGGGGGAGTTGGAGGGGGTTTTAGAGACAAGCTCGACCATTTTGACCATTTGTAACAGTGGAAAGCTATACTCGTTGATAGTCAGCCACACGCTCAATCCTACTGGTGGTCCCCCCCCCCTCATCACATATCGTACGTACATAAAATTGTGTACTAAGGGCAAAAATGCGGTTTGATATAAAAGTACGCTAGGAATGTTGCAATGAATCATGAAATTGGCTGAAGAATGAATGAATAAAAAAAAAACCTAACAGAGACATTAATTGTATACCATCAATTAACGGCAGTTTTACCTGGGACAGTTAAGCGATTCCATCCCCCTGCCCATCATCTGCCCATCCTCGTTCTAAAAGCGGACACGGACACTGCCTGATTTACCAGTTTAGGTAGGCCAGCGAGGTTGCAGGGCAAAATTAATCTCAGCACAGCTATAGTGTTGCCATAGTAAAAATGCCAGTCGTCCTCGTTTTCGAGGAGCACACCGCGAAATTAGATTTTCTGTGCCCCCCCCCCTCTTATGGGTAAGAAATCCCGCGGAACGATTTTTAATGTTGCGAAATGGGCCAAGTTGCAGGTTTCAAGTTGCAGCCATTGAAGGGGAAAAGTTGGAAGTTTGAAAAGTTGAAACGTTGAAAAGTTGCAAATCCACGAAGTTGGTCCTTTTAAAAAGCCAAATCTGCGAATGTTATTTTTGTGAATGTGTATACTTGCTAAATTTATTTTATAAGCGCCAAACCCATAAAATTGACTTGAAAAAACCAACCCACGATGTTTGGTTATGGGAAGCTGCCAACCCCGTGAAACAATTTTTTTTATAGGTAGGAGAGAAATCAGCCAAAATTGTGTCCTGGAAGAGCCAAAACAATGTAATTGAACTTTGTAAGCGCCAAATTAGCAAAACTGGTCTTTAGTAAGGCCAAACTCGAGAAATTGCGTTTTCTGGAGGAACCAATAAACCCTTGAATTTTTAAAGGGGAGAAATTCGCCAAGCAGGAATTTGAACGAGACAAAGGCATGAAATTTATGTTTGATGGTTGGTTAAAAAAATTGAAGTTTACGGAATAGGTCTTTCGAAAAAGTCAAATATGCGAAATTGCGAATGTTATTTTTACGTTGTTCAATTACTTTTACCGTTTTCCTTTCAACACACCACGCGAGTGTATAGTGGTCCGCCCTCTCCAATCTCCATCGACGTATGTTTCAATTCAGAGAGAACGGATGGAAAAACTTACACCTCACGAGTGTATTGCATTGAATGGAAAACGCCATAATAAGCCACGCGAAATTTGTTTTTTAAAAGAACCAATCCAGAAAATTGTGTTTTCATCCGACTGAACCCCGCAAGAATTCATGCTTGGCTTTTGATACAGCAAAAAAGTTGTTTTTAAGTACGGAGCAAAACGGGTTTCTCAGAGTCAAATCCAATAAATTTTGTTTTAATAAGAATAACCTAAATTTAATTTATGAAGCTACCAAAAACGTGCAATTTGGAAGTTGATGAGCAAAACTCCTGAAATTATTAATTTTACATGAGAACCCACCCTCCGGATGTCGTGGTAGGCTCTTGAAATAGCAAAACCCACGAAATGTGTTTTCGGAGCGCCAAATCCATGAAATTTAGTTTTGAAGGTGCGAAACAGGCAAAACTTGGGTTTAAAAGAGTCAACCTGTCATTTAAATTTCATCCTGGAAATGGGGGGGGGCGCTAAACAGCGGGTGTTTTGAATGATGCGCCCCGAGAGTGAAATCCACCAAATTGGCTTTTTACAGGCATTTTTTAAAATTCGTTCCTTCAAAGAAAGAACCAATGTTTTTGGCAAATGGCCTCGACCGCCAAACACAACTCGCGCGTTAAGTGAAGCTTTCCTCACTCGATGTGAAATATACTGTTACCTTACAATTAAAAACAAATCGCTGACGAAAAGCCACCGTCAGAACTGGATGTGCCGCGTAATTTACACTAATTATTTACATTACAGCATTGGGTCCGTTGTAAAACTATAACACGATTAATTGCGTTTAATCCTTCCCTCTTATTTTACATGTGTTGAAAACAAAACCTCATCAAGTGCTGAGCAATTCTTCGAGTTTTACAACGGGCCATTGTTTACGCGTGAACAATGGCGTAATTTACAGTGCCTTTGTTTCCTGTCAACATATTTGTGTAAAAAACGTAAACATTGAAACTACAGTGGAGGCTCGTGGCCTCTTGACCAGGTCAGGCACACGTAATGTCATATAATTTGATTATCAAATATGGGCAGAATGAAAAAAGTAATTGTACTGCAAGTTTACTGAAAGGAGAGGCCTGTACCACCCCCTCCCCAATGTAAAGTGTACTATTCGCCTAATTTGCAAATAAGGGTAGTCAAATCACGATTTTTTCTGCTGATCGGGGGAAAATTAAAAAAACTAGAGGTACAAAAACTGCAGATTTGTAGATCAACCCAAGAAACTGTAGATCTACAGGGAAAACTGTGATTCGATTTAAGCTGGACGTCGTTTGTGAGTCCCTCGGGCAATGTACAAATGCAGGATTGCAGCCAGCCAAGGGACCGACACAGTTCAGTTCAGTATCCCTGAAAAAAGGCAAAAAATTATCGATTCATCAGGCCGTCAGTCGATACGATATTCTTGATTAGATCCTGAGGGAGCCAGTGAGGTCCGCATGCGTCGAGGTTTTTCCTCGCGGATTTCAGAGCAGGCGCGGAACCAGAGTCGCCCTATGGGAAAAGGGGACACGCACAAAATCCTGCCACCGTATATACGTAAAACCTGTCTAGCTTTTTAAGATCGAAAATTGCTTTCCTGGCGAATGATATTAAGTCTCTTCGCGAAAAAAAAGTGTAGTGGAGGGCAGAACACAAACAGCCGTGTTACCTTCTCTGTAACCTAAAGCCCCCTCTCACCCTCCCGAGCAAATGCAAAATGCTCCCCCCTCCGAGCAAAATGCAAAACCCACAAAATTGATTTTAAATAAAGGGAAACCCTCTAGGCTTTTTTTGAGCCTTCTAACCCTAAAATTAATTTTGTAGTGGGTGATTTATACGAAATTGGTTTTATAGGAGAGCGAAACCGGCGAAAAGGCTTATTGCGAGCATTAAACCCCTCGAAATAGTTTTTTTTTTAGTGAGCGAATTCCACAAATTTAATGTTTCAGTGACCTGGAACCCCTAAACTTGCTTTTAGAAAGCGAAACCTTCGAAATTAATTTTGTAGTGAGAAAACACAGATAAATTGTTGTTTTTTTAGAGCGGAAAACCCGTGAATTGCAATCCTATTATAGTGCGAAATAGCTTTTACAGCGAGTAAAACTCCTGAAATTGCTTTTTTAGTGAGCAAATCCCGCGAAATCATTTTTTCAGTGCGGAGAACCCATGAAGGAAAATCCAGCGAGCGAAATTGCTTTTTCGCGCGACTAGCATATTAAGTGCCGCCTTATACGCGTCCTTGTAGACCATTAAGTTGAGGATTATGTACGAGTGCATGAAATCTAATGCACTAGTGCAATTAACATATCGGGTCTGGATGGAGGTTACACTAGGAGCAGGTCGTTCGAGGTAGGGGCATTCGATCATGGACAATTTCGTCATGCATTATTCCTTAGTCGTGCGAAAAATAGCGTATACACCTCGTGCATAAGTAGATCACATACGCGTAGGTGCATAAAATCGTACTTAATGCACTCAGTACATAGGGTGTACAAAAAGAGACTGGACAGATAAAATCCAGTGAAGGGGCAACTCATTTCTGATCGAAATGACTATTTGCACTTTTCCAAAATTCCGCTTTGTTTCCGAGATATCCACCATTTTCTGATTTTTTCAGAAACAGCTTGTTGCATACGCAATAATTGTTGCAATGGCAAAAATGATGAGCCCATTGGAAAGAGCACAAGATTATTTTCTATTTAAAGAGCCTATTTTTATCCAGATCAGACGACGTCTACTACGTTTTGAATCAGCTTATTAGTGAGGAAACTTAATTCCGGAAGTATTGGTGATATGGTGATGTAGTCAGAAAATTACGTTTTTACGTTTTTCGTTCGGGTAATGCAATTTCGTAGCTTTAAAACTGGTAGTTATAACTTGGTTATAACTATGTAGAAGTGTGTTTCTAGTTGTAGAAGATTTCAAACTTTTCGGGCAAATAAATAACGTCTGGGGTTAGGATTGCGCTCTTGCTTGATAGTTTTGGGGCAGGAAAAAAAATTGAATATTTTTTCCCTGGGATTGAACTGATGACTGCAGCTCCCTGAATGAATTAGTCGATGTCGTAAAATTACCTATACCAGTTATTATTCGCCGATAAAAAACCGGACTTGACCGGGGCCGTGATATTAAAATTGAGGGACAAACAGCCAGTTTTTAAAAATTAAAATCGTCATTCAGTTTCTGGGGCAAAGTTAATTTTGGTGCCACTTTGTCAGTTCCGGAGACACAATTGGTTACTTTCCTTGGCTTGGGGTTAAGTGAGCAAATCCCGCGAAATCATTTGTTCAGTGTGGAGAACCCTCGAAGGACATCCAGCGAGCGAAATTGCTTGGCTTGTGTCTACGTCAGTTTCCGACTCAAGCAACCAAAATCGAAGGGCTGAATTCATGGTTTTAGATTTCCTAGTTTCTGGGCACGAATCACCAGTTTTGGGCTTGAACTCCACGTATTTTATACAGTTTTCAGCAAAATTGAGTATTTCCGTGCCGCATTGTGAGTTTGCATGGTAAATTGTGCAGTTATTTTGAGGTGGTTTATTTGAGTACATTGCTATAGTTATGAATCTCAAAATCAGGATAAGAAAATTATCGGGTTTGTGTGTTAACAGTAAATTGCATTGGCTGAATTGCTGGCTCGGACCCCATTATAATGAGTTTCCAGTGAAATTATCCTTTTTTGAACGAAAAATAGGCATGTTTATGTTAAAATTAGAATCAACAATTACGTGGATTTTATCTACCGCTTGCGAAGAAGGAACTCAATAATGGTTTAAGATTATTGGTGGGGACGGTGGCCCTCCAGACTCTCTAAAGTTTTTATGCAAGGTCGAAAATATAATAAATGAAATAATGAAAATAAATGTACCTATTTAATGAAATTACTTTGCTGATTGATGGAATTTATTTTTAACAACATTTCAAATAGGTACATTTAATTTTATGAGGTAAGGGCGTACTTTTGACTTTATTGTTGTGGTTACGTTAATTCACTTAATTCAACTCGCCCTTCAACCTCTCTGAACACATTTATCGCGAAAGAATCTTATATACAAGCAAGAGATGGAAACTGGAAAGGGAAAGGGTTAAGTTTTCCTAGACGAGAACCGGAATAGGAGTGAGCTGCACGGACTGT
This sequence comes from Corythucha ciliata, assembly GCA_038030265.1. Taxonomy (NCBI): domain Eukaryota; kingdom Metazoa; phylum Arthropoda; class Insecta; order Hemiptera; family Tingidae; genus Corythucha; species Corythucha ciliata. Next base: position 20,734,598 of record CM075942.1, on the reverse strand, counting down.
GTCCGAGGAGTAAGTTGAAATTTCTCATTGAAAAATGGAAAATGCGGCTTAAAAAAGAGTCTGAAGAGACTTGTCCTTTGGAAGAAGAAATACACGAGACAATCTGCTCATCGACAGAGTATCAAGAAGTCAGAATAGCTGAAGGAGAAGCCGAAGAGGAGATGCCACGTGAGTTTAAACGAATAAAAAATTTTAATAAATTCATAATTTATATAAGTCTTCCCAAAATTTCAATCTCGAACAATTCCTCTTACAAGAGCCCCCTCACCATAGTAGGCAACTCAACTGATTTCGCTTACCGAGATGTGGTGTACATTTATTCTTTCCGTCAGTTAAATTCCCACAATTTTGAAGTTTTTATTATTCAATTCTACGGCTGCCTAATTAAATTAAATTATAGTTTATAATTATTGGTCTCATTCCAACTTATTATTAGTCGAGTTTTGAGTCGACTGAGTTCGGTAATTGGATAGTCAAACGAGTAGTAGCGTAGATGTAGCCCCACCCGTTCCAACGGGTCTAGGATTGAATGAAATCGCGTTCATTGCTAATTATTCGTGCCAATTTCCTGGGGGGGGGGGGTCGCAGGAACTGTATATTGTAGCGATTTGTCTATAATTCAACTACAATTACTTTTACGCCCTTTCGTAGATAGAAGTGGCGGACTGGCCCGGAAGGGTGCCTCTCTCAGATTATTCGTCATATTTTCATAAATCTTCGATTAAAAACGAATACCTGTATCTGTTTTTGGAATAAACAAAATCAATTTTCAGAAAAGAGGCTCTGGCCCCTTCGTGGTTTTATTTTATCACGCTGGGGCGTAGAGTTTAGGTTATGGATGGGGGGGGGGATGGGCAAAATTCGTTGGGCCTAGTTAAGAAGGGGGCGCGGCTGACCATTATCCAGTTGCATATATGAATAAGCAAATTCTGCCCCATCAAAGGACAAACTACTGGAACTTTTGCTCCTAAAAGCAGCCTTTTGCGAGAGAAATACACATTTTTCGTCAGGAGTAATTGTCACCACTATAGGGCAGCCTTAGTCCTACTTCTAATGAATGAAATGTACTAAAAGAGAATCGTATGTCCGAAGGTGAAGAAGCAGAAGTAGGCAGCGAGGATGAATACGCAGTCGAGCAAGATTATTCGGCACTTTGGCCCGCGGATGAGGAAGAACCTGCACAACGCTACCTGATGCAGCAATGTGAGTTCAAATGAATTAATTAGTATAACAAATTTGTAATCTACATTTATCCCTTTCCCTGTGCAGATCCTCATCCAGCTATGCATCCAGCTCCGTACCTACGGCCCCATCAAGCTCCGTATCAAGCTTGGGGTCAAGCACACGATCAAGCTCAGCACCATGCACAGGATCTAACTCTGGATCAAGCTCAGCGTCAAGCACAGCATCAAGCTCAGCGTCAAGCTCAGCATCAAGATCAGCATCAAGCTCCGCAACAAGATTCGCATCAAGTTCCGCGTCAAGCTCGGCATTTAGCTGCGCATCAAGCACCGCACCCAGCTCCACAACAAGCTCCTAATCAAGCTCAAGTTCTGGCTCATTTTCCGCGTCAAGCTCAGCATATAGCTGCGCAGCAAGCTCAGCATCAAGCTCATCATCAAGTTGCACATCAAGTTCCACATCATGTTCTGCATCAAGTTCCGCATCAAGTGCCACATCAAGTGCCGCACCAAGTTCCTCATGAAGCTCATGTAGTTCGGCGTGAAGGTACACATCCTGCTCTTGCTCGAGCTTTTCATGAAATTCTGCGTCAAGCTCTACATGAAGCTCAGAATCAACCTCAGCATCAACCTCAGCCTCAACCTCAACCTCAGAACCAAGCTCTGC